>CM029385.1:19552126-19847126 GCA_017165825.1 Hepsetus odoe | reverse complement strand
GAGAGAGGAAGGGAAAAAAGAGATAAGAAGAGAAGGAGAAACTGCAGAGAGAAAGAGAGAATAGGAAGAGATAAAAGAGATTGAGAGAATAGATAGAGTGAGTGAAAGACATTGAAAGAACGGGTGCAAGCTTCTTCTGACCTTCAGGATTTGTTTGAAGACCAGTGACGCGTTTACAGCCTGATCGCTGCTCTCTCTGTCATCTTGCAGCTGATGGCCAATGCTCAGCTGACGGTCTTATCTTTATGAGCCTCGTTCCTCTGACTCCGAGGCAAGAGGGTCTCACCAACACCCAGTCGTTCACTTCCAGGCGAAGGGCCTGACCCTGAACCGGGGCCACACTACAGGCCAAAAGCACTGTTCCGGACCTGCAGAGAATGGAAGGACAGGGTTATGGGCATGGAGGCAGCACTCAGGGTTAATTACAGGAGTTGTGGGCAGTTTTTATTATGGATCTCCAGCAGCACAGACGTTATGGCACATAATTGGTTTTGGAGTTGTCACAGATGGTGCATCTTGATTTAACCATCTTGCTGCTCGGGTACTCTCAAGGACAGCACTTTACTGTGTTTCATGACACTGCAGAATAGCCAACACTGGTCTTTTGCATCTCCTCAGTGCCAATTTGTTTTACGTTCTTGTTTAGGTTCTACATCAAAGGCTTGTAGTGTGATCCTGCAGCATACTGACGTGGGCAGCAGAACCCTTGGGCTCTTTCTCGTCCCATGGGCTCTGCGTGAGAATGCTGAGGAAAGTAAGCTGCAGATCTATTGTTTCACTGGCTATTTTCCCAGAGCTCCATTTCCTATTCAGGCACACACCCTACACCGTGTGTGGACACCTGGTCTGACCAGCCGTGTTCTCTTTCTTTCTCTGGTTCCAGTTTTAGTTTCAAACCTCTCAACTTGATTCGAATCCCTCCGCTATCTAACCTGGAGAAGTTATACAATACAGCTCTGGTGTGTTACGCTTGGAACGAGGTCACATCACCAACTACCTTTAATTGTGAGGATTTCTACTTTCTAACAGCCATTTCCTTTCTTAATTCTGCACTTGAGTTCATCAACTTCAGGATCTAAATCCTTATTAATCAACTCTTAACTTCACTGAGAACTTCACTCTTAATTTCACTGAGAAGCAGCTTTTTAGATTAAGTGATTGATTTAGGTATTAGCTAAATGTAATGATGAAGTTATTAATTGTATATATATAAAAAATAAATAAATAAATAAAATTAAGTTAAAAAAAATATATATATATATATTTTTTTTTTTTACTTAATTTTATTTTTATTTTTTTATTTTATCATTATTTTACCTTATTTTTGTATTATTTTTTATCCTATTCTATTGCTTTTATTTCTATCTCATTAACTTGTACAGTCTAAAGAAAGACTGATCCAGGGATACATTCCACTGCCAGTTGCATTTGCTTAACTGTGAATGTGACAAATAAAATTCTTGAATCCTGAAGACCAAAATTATGCCTGGAAATCATTTTTTCTTTCAAATAGGTTGCATTCATGGCAGCATACAACCAATGAGATGCGATGAGATGCATCCAATATATATTGTTACAAAGGATGTCCCTTTCACCTTGTGAATCATTGATCTAACTGATCTGAGAAGTATATATATATTTTTTTATATATACTTCTTTATTTTTATTGATTATCATTTTTTTTGTTTTGCCTACTTTCTGTTTTATCTCATTTAAAAATACAAGTTGAGAAATACAACTGAATTGTCTGAACAACTGGCTGCAGCTTTTATTCCTTTCATTTTCAGCATATTTATATTCATCCAGTTAATCATATCAGCTTCATCATTTTATATCGACTTGTTTAAAGGTCTCTTTATAGACATCTTCAAAAAAAAAGATGCCTTGAGCAAGGTACTATCCCCACCACTGCTCCCCGGGCACTGGATATGCCTGTCCATTGCTGCACAGTATGTATGGGTTACAAGCATTTCATTGTGGTTCACTGAGTGCTGTGCCGTGTTTCCCAATGAAAAATAGCCACTTTCACTTTCACTGGTGGACCGGGTCAGATCATCTACAAACTGACAGCTCTTGTGGGGCATCCTTGGTATAGTGTTTATTATATATACCATAAATGCTCCAAAGAAGGAGAATCAGGGAAATGGCAGTAGAGTCATGGGCACCCGAGGGCTCTCCCATCAGGTCCATCCCTACAGAAGAGCTACAGGATTACATATTGTTGAAAACATTTATACTGGCTATTTCTGCTATAACAGAAAGAAAAAAAAAAATTCACACAACAGACTGTGTAACGGGGCTGCACACTGATCAGAGTGCTACCTCTTCACTGCTGAAAGCACCTACAATAGGCACTTAAGCATCAGAACAAAGCAATGATATGAAGGAAGACGGCCTACATTTATTCTTTTGCAATATGTGGATAGCCAGGGCATCTGGATTGCTTACCTTGAGAAGAAACTGCATCAGGATGTATATTAGAAGAAGACAAGCTGGGGAGGCAATGTGATGCTGTGGGCAAAATTATGCTGGGAAATCTTGTGTCCTGACATGTGGCAAGTCATGTGGATGTTAATTTGACACATCCCACCTTAAACATTATTGCTGATCAAGTGCACCCCTTAAAGTCCATGATGTTCCCTTACAGCAGAACAATGCGCCCTGACACGAAGCCAGAAATGTCTGTGTGGTCAGGTTTCTGTCTTTTATGCTGGAAAGACCTTCATATTAGGCAGCTGGTTTGAGTGCTACCGATCAGTGCATACTGGATATTGAATAAAAAAAAGAAAGGAAAAGATCATTTTTTGAAATCATTGTTCGAAAAAATATGAGAATGTAATTCTGGCCAAGACTCTTTTTTTTAAATAACGTATTCTAACAAGTCGAAGTTCGCTTGGGTGAATCTACTCCTTCAGATCGATCCATTTCCCCCCTTTACTCCTAAGCAGTTTGACCTCCTTGCCTTCCACAGCTGATGTGGGCGTCAGGCGTGTCAGGAGCATCTGCAGTCCATACCCAGGCCTGAAGTGTTAGGAGTATACACAGTCAGCCTTCATTTCTGTTTGACTGGCTGACTCGGTCTACCCAAAGCCCCCGGCTCTCTGCCTCACACCCACCCCTGAGGACAAGCAGATAAGGAGAAGACAGAGTAAGGCTTCATTGACAGTCTGTCTTAAATATTTATGCTGTGGAGGAATAGAGTGTGTCATCTGTGCATGCCTGTGCTTCTGTATCACTGCGTGCCTGGCTGTGCTTACTCACTCAGGCACTGTTTTTTTCTCTGTCTCGCCCAACCCTTCCATCAACGCAGCCACGTCTGCAGGCTGACTCAGTGACAGGAGAGCTGCCGTGTCTGTTTAAAGATGTTACGTCATGCAGAAACCATGAGCGTCTTCATCCAAAAAGCCTGCTCTTCTTTAACTCGGTGTAACTTTATGCCAAAATTACAAACCAGGCTGAGTGACATCAATTTCAAGGGACCTAATCTACCCGGAGAGTTCATTTAAAGGACTCATCCTACATTTTCTTTAAAGCTTTCAATTCCTCTTTATTGATTATTATTATTATTATTATTATTATTATTATTATTAATAATAATAATAATAAATAAAAATAATTAATAATTAAATATAATAATAAACACTAGGCCACCGGGGCAGCGGAGGCCTAGTGGTTAGGGCGTTGGCCACATGATCGGAGGATCGGGGGTTCGAACCCCTTCCCAAAATGTCGCCCGGAGGTACCCTTGAGCAAGGTGCTGTCCCCATCACTGCTCCCCGGGCGCTTTCAATAGCTGCCCACTGCTGCACGGTGTTTGAGTGTGCATGGGTTAAAAGCAGAGGTCCAATTTCGTTGTGGTTCACTGTCTGCTGTGCATTGACCTCGAAAGTGAAGGGTTGTCACTTTCATTATTGCTATGCTCCTTTTTCACCTTTTTTTAAGCACATCAAATGACCGAACTATGATAAATTGTTCTACAAATAAACTCGTCTCTCTTGGCCTTTTTTCCCCTGATATGCATGTTTAACCTTTGCATTAATGAACCAAAAATGGTCATAATTCAATTTCACATGACCATTTTCCATCATTTTATATCATTTATGTTTAAAGTATTATTGCTGTGTCCTTAGGATCATTTGTCCAAAACTAGTTTACGTAATATTTCTCTTCCTCAAATGTTGTCGATCCACAAATGGGTGTGTGAAGTTTACTATTTTAACCTTGTTCTGCAGCTACAAGCCCAAATCATCCCAGCAAATTTAAATTATTTTCCTGCTTTCTTGCACCGGGGATGCCAGCTTTATTCGATAAATGGAGTGATTCTTCAGTTGGCTGGGCTGTGGCTGGGGTGAAATTTTTACTTTAGCATGGACTACAGATTGTGTCCTCTATAGCAACATGTGGGGCACGAGCAGGACGCACTGTTGCCCCCTACTGCTTGACTGTTCAATACAGTGCTGTGCAAAAGTCTTGCAAATTGTCTGAATAAATTCAGATCAAGATAGATTGCTTTTTAAGTAACTGAGATGTAATGAGCTGCTTTTAAGAGACTTAGTTGCAGATTTCTGCTTGATGAACTGAGTCATCACACGGTAAACTGCATACTTCCATCAGTTGCATCAGATTTAATTCAATAAAGATTACGATTATCCCAGCTAGGTACTGAACAGGAACTCCAGATTATAATGGGATTCCCTGATGAGAAGATTAGATTTAAAAACACTAAAAGCATTTGCTGTATACATAACTTTAATTTAATGATAATAAGATTTGAGTATGCCAACAAGTACTCAAAGTCTGTCACATGCTTTTTAGGCAATGTACTAGAAAAGTAATGAGTAGTGAGATGAGTTTTTTTTCAGGAGCTAATAAGCAATCCCATTACCGTTCAAGGGAATTCATTAGTCTTTTGTAATAAATGACGTTTCTGAGTAATTACCCCATCACTGTTGACAGTGGATGAAGAGGAGACAAAGTTAACCAAGCAGAAGATTAAACTGGAGCATGTCAGTAGCTGAGCTGATGAAAGTGTGGGATGGAACAGTTTCAGAGTGATCTTGGGGTGAAAGAGAAAGGCCACTGCTGAAATCTGTTGGCTGACCATGTGTCTGTCCTCCACTTTCCCACTCTTTTTGTGTTCTGAAACATAAACACAGGCACGCACACACACAAACACACACACACACACACACACAGATGGGTGAGTGTTGTTACAGTGTACGCATTAGTCCGTGCTCACTTGAGAAGGCGGTGCTTTACACAGATGCCACCTTTCCTATGATCCACATCCCATTAAAGAAAAGCAGACCGGTGCCCCAATCAACAGATCACCTTTTGAAAAGTGCCTTTGTTCCCCAAAGCTCAACAGCTGGAATCAATTAACTGTCAGGACACAGCAGTTAGGGTTGCCAGTTAGTGTGTTATGCTATCTAGCCAACTTCCACACTCCAAACAGCCAATTATCTCAAGTTCTTTTGTTAATTTGTATTTTATTAACATTTTAATTGACATTTTTATACATCAGCTTCTTTCAACATCTGTGATTTTGCCATGCACTCTTGCATTAACACTGTTTCACGGTTTTATTTACTACTACTACTACTATTACAGTCTAAGAATCCCTTAAAGCAGCAGTTTTAAGTTAGAAATGTGTTATAATTAATAATTAGACCTTTCCATTTTTTTCATTTTTAGTCAAATGGTCATTAAGAAGGAACTTTAGGTTTCGAAGCATGGTCAACTATCCTTGCAGATTTCTGCAGAAAGACAGAAAGCAAGTCTCTGGATAAGAATGGAACATTTCAAAAAAGACTCGATTTGAATAATTGGTTCTTATGCAGTTTATTGTTTTCAGGTTGTTTTTTTGCAGATTTGGTTGGCTAAAATCTCTAAAACTAAACATTAAATAAATAAATGCATATATTTGCAGTAAACAAACCTGCATCCATCTTGACACAAAATAAATCAACCAATAAATTAAAGTTAGATATCATCTAATAAAGGAAATATATTGTCTGTGCAATGTTGCTGCAACTTGATTTTCTGATGCTAAAAAGATTTGCTCGACTTTGCACTGAATATAAATGAGGCATAACGAGGAAACTTTAAGCTTCACTCTACTTCATGTGTGCTCACATGCAGACATGATTCAATCCACTTAAGATAAAGATGAGTGGTGGAGATGCCCAAACCTTTTTTACAGCGCTTAAAGTTTTCTCCTTGAGAAGTCTTGTTGCTGACAGCAATAATAAATTGCACTCTGACTTCAATCAATGATGGACCGGCTTGAACTCCCTAATTCCTTAAGAAAGGGAGGCAGGCTGCGAAATCAATTTACAATTTACATGAGCAGCAGCAGCATGCTGAGAACACGGCAGGAGCAACAGCTCCATAATTACAGGCATCTTTCTACAAACGCTGCTGGATGGAGTAATCAATGGTGCTCAGGACAGTCTGGGCCGGCTGCTGCTCCCTCCATTCATATGCATGCAGTGCTCAATACGCCGACAGGTATCAAGCAGGAGGAAATGATTAGCGTCTTGCTGATGGACAGAGGCTGTGAGACTATCGTCATACTTAGACTTCCTGGAGAATGAAATCAAGAGGAAGACGGAGGAGCGGTAAAAGAGCACACAGACTGTGCAAAAGGGAGGAAGAGGACTGAAGCAGTGCTGCGTGCAAAGTGAGCATAGAGTGCATCTCTGGCAAATTTACAATTATGCCATTAACTCAACCCTTCTGACTCTTCTGATCACTGACTGACGCTTTTTTACCTGCTTTACTCGAACAGCTTCATCCACTGAGCTACTGCTCCTGTTAAGCAATGCTGTTCAAGTGTAATTTGAACTTTGTAAATTTGTAATTTCAAAGGGACTCTTGCAGTTTGCAAACTGGACAGGAGATTTCGTCAAAATGAAACATGTCCTCTTCTATTTCAAACAGAAATATTGCATCAGTTTACTCTAGTTTTACTCCATTTACGTCAAACAGCCTGGATGAATAATAAGTAAATTATACAATGCTTTTGTTATCATCAACAATTAAGGAGCTTCTAGACTCTGTCCTGGACTGAATAAAGAATAAATATATTCATAATTATAAGTGCATTCGACAATTGCCTATTTTTTTTAATTGAAAACATTTGAATCACAGAATTTAGTAGACTCTATTTGCAGTTTTAAATGAACATAACTGTCCACAGTGGATTGAATGACACCAAGTCTAGTAGTGTCTAGTGTAGATGTCTAGTAGAAGACAGAAAGCCACCTGGAAGGAATTTCCCAGCATTCTTATTTTGACCTCAATGTGTTCTGAGTTGCCAGTTCAGTCTGTATCACTACGATAATGTTCCTGATAAGGACTGGTGTAGCACATGGTCTGACTGATTTACAGCCATATATTTACTTCCTAATGATCAGTCCAATAAATGTTTCTGTGTGGTTCTTGCACGTGACAGGAGTTTACAGAAATGAATTCTACTTCAGTTTTAGGGATACTAGGGATTCTGTGATCAGTAATCTATGAATGACTTTAAAGTTTAAATTGTATAATTACACTGAGTAATAAATGCAAGGTTTTGTTTTAGGTTTTTGCATGATTATGTTTATTATTAAGAGTAAAATATCATGTTGTGCATTTAATATTGCTTTATTGTGCTCTAAACTATAACCCACAAAACCGAAACTCTACTGATCAACTGAATGATTGAAACGACCTCCTCATTATGTAGGTTCTCTTCATGCTGCAAAAACGTGATCCGTCACCCACCAAAAGGCAAGGACCACCAGATCACTGAATAAGGGCAGCAGAGTGTATAGGCGGTGAAGACTTCTGTGGATCGGACCAGTCTGCCCAGCAAATCCCACAGATTTAAGAGATCTTAATGAGATCTGGTGAATTTGAAATGCTCAGACTCTTTGAAACTCTTCTCAAACCAGTCCCAGGACACAAAGTTTCCCAGCAGAATATTCTCCTGAGCATCACACTGCCCCCTTGCCTTCTTTGTCCTGCGCACGTCTCTTTCCCAGGTTAGTGGTGCACATGGGCCCAACCATCCACATGATGGAGGAATACACAGTTCCTCGGACCCGGCCACTTCTTCACCACTCGCTGCTGATGCTCATTCTAGGTGCTTTTAGTGATACTGTGTGTCCTGACACATTTCTACTACTCTGTTTAAGTAAATGGGAATGTGGGGATGCCTGAAAAGTTCTGAAAGTACACACAACCTATAGATCCTGAAATAAACTGTATTAACCTAATGTTTTCAGTCACTCTCTCTGTTCCTCACTCTCACACTTACACACAGCATGTGTGTGCCAAATGTGGTAATGAGAAGCAGAAGCTGGAAGGAGGTTCTTAGTTTTTTTGCTTTGTTTTGTTTTGTTTTGTTTTCCTGTGCAAAAGAGAAAAAATCAGGCAGAAAAGGAGCAGGTTTGAAGGGTTAAACGTTGACAAAAAGGGGGGCGGGGGGGTGGGGGGGACAAAAGGGCCATTGTGAACCGCCGAGCTCTCCCCGGAAAGGAAAGGCCAAAAAGAAAGGCACCACTAGCTGGTCGCCTCGCTCTTTTGTGAACAGAGGGGAGTGCAGCCACGCATGACAGATGTCCTGCCCATTGTCCAGCAGCCGCAGCAGCCTCCTCTCTGCCTCCTGGCCCTGCTGGCATTCCATGGGACACACCCTGCGTGTGTGTTTATGCATGTGTGTGTGTATGAGACACTCGCACACTGCCGCCACGCTCCCAGAGTCCATGTGGAGCCATGAATGCGGGTGTTCGGTTGGAAGAGGGGGGTGCAAGAGTGTGTGAATAGAGGCTCCTTCTGAAGTGGGTGGATTGTAGGGTGCCAAAAGTTAGCCAAACTACTCAATAAGTCTCCCACCGCCCTGTCACTCACACACACAGGGAGCATGATTGAGCCACACTTTCACAGCCCTGTATGGACACAACTGCTTCTCCTGAAAGACAGAGTTATCAACCAAACTACTAAAAGAATTACACATGCATATTACGCACAAATCTGAAGCACTGCTCAATCAGGCAGCCAGCTCTACCAGACCAGACTGAAGTGTTGGACCGGGCCTGGAGGTGCTCCCACCTCACTGACTCGCCATGTGGTAACACTCCAAAAGCAGCCTGTCGAGCTGTCAGTCAAAGGGCCAGTGTGCTGCTGGGGACGAACTATGAACAAAAGACGTGCTGAGTTAATGAATGTGCGCGAGAGCGATCGCATGCTCATTCATTTGAATTGACTTTGCACTGTTACTGCTGCCCTCACTGTTCTTAAAGCAAAAGTTACACGTCCCTCCAAAATGTTTATGCACTGCAGAACATAGAGAATGATTCTTGAGAGGTATGCTTTTAAGATGGTTTTCTTTTGCAACAGATGGCCATTTTATCTGCAACCTGGGGGCATGTTACGTATGTGGTTTGCACTTTGGATTTCAAAGGAACTAAGCAGTGGTCATGATGTCACTAAACTACTGCAGCTAATGCCACACCTAACATGGCCCCAGCATCAATTAACATGATAAGCCGTGGCCTTGAGCTATAAAACATGCTGCCATGACAACTCAGTTCACTATGTGTAACGATTACAAACAATAAATAATAAAAAACATTTTTTTTTTTTTATTGAATACCATTTCATTTACTTGAACAGTCCATTGTAAATCATTTTAAGGTTCTTACTGAAAACATAACAATCAATTAAAGCCTAAACTTAATCCAAAACCTCATTCTAACCCTAATCTTTATCAGATGTTTGTTAGTGATAAGAAAATCTGCATTTCTATACCCTGTTCTAAAAACATCATATCAGAAATGGTTCTTTGATGCCATAAAGAGCCTTTCAAGAGACTATTTTTAAAAATTAGATGTGAGCACGAACCTGTTTATAGTTTAAAGAACCTTGAAGGTTCTTTTATGTGAAGGTTTTTTATATCTTTAAAAGGTTATTCATAATTAGGCTACTCTCAATGAGCAGATTTTTTTTTTGTATACAATGATTGTTCCACAAATACGATGCATGAGCTTTAATAACAATTAAATTAAATCGATTATTAAATTAAATTGATTATTATTAATCGACCACCATCATCATCAGCAGCATCATCCTGGTTGTGATCCTGTTCCTCTGAAAGACAAACCCATCACTGATTTTTCAGAGCATTATAAAGAAAAACCTGAAACATGTTATACCTGGTTAAAACAAGGGTACAACACTGTTCCAATCAAATCGAAATGCTTACCAATTGTTAAAAGTCATAATCAATCTACAAAAAGAATGATTTCCAGAATAGGGTTGTATCTAAACTATATATTCTGTGATTCAGATACATTTAATTGAAACTTGATTAATGGGTTGGCAAATAAGAGCACTCCACTATCTGTGTGCTTCCATTCTGAAACTTTGGCTCATTTGTTCTGATCATCCACTATGGGTCTCAGTGGAGCTGTTTCTGGCCACTGCCTGAGACCTCCAGGCAGACAAAGACTAATGAAGGAGACAAAGACGGGGTCACCACACCCTTAGTGTGCTTTAAGCAACCACAGTGCGATGCTCATGAGCGATCGTCCTGCTTTAGCCTGGGAAATGCGCTACATGATTTTAAAAAATGACGTACAGTTAACAAAATTCACATCCTGAGATATGTCAACACAATATAATGGTTAAAGGAACTAAAACAGAATCCACTTAAGGAAACAGAGGTGCAGAAACAGCCCATTTCTGAAGTAAAAAAACACTGTATTTACAAGCATTCACAGAAAATCAGAACTGGGGTCATTTACTTACAGTCAGCATTATTAGAGGTAAAACAGTCATATATGTCTCACACTGAGAAATAAAAAATGTTTTGTCTTAAAAATTCATTTTAAATATTATTATAGTCTCAATATAACTTACTGCCTTTAATACTTCATTCAGCCTATGGTAACAATGGAAACCCATATGGACACAGGGAGAACATACAAACTCCTTTGGCCTCCTCCTGTTTATATCCCACTGAAACAGGAAGTCATGGATACTTCCTAATATAAATGAAAATATAAATAAGAACATGCTTTAGCTACATTTTGTCCACTGGAATTTCAAAGGGTGCCAATAAGTGTAGCACACAATCTTCCATTTACACTTTTTCTCTCATACTGTCTTCAGATAATTATCCATAATTAACTGAAATGTTTATCCATCAGTGTGCTGATAATTACAGAGCTGACTATAATCCACACTCAGAAACAAAAAGAGCCATCTTAACTGGAAAGCAAAACAAGATGATGGAAAATGGTCGTCTTTATATAAATGATGCCTTTTTTGCATAAGACAAAAAACAGTATAATACCATAAAATATTACAGTAATATATCATGAATAATACTCCATTAAGCATAATAAGCAAACTTCAGGAAAATTGGTATGAAAAATGTAGGATTTTGCTTCTCTGAGTAGAAACATAAAAGCAAAAAATGGGGTGGTGATGCTCTAGTGGTAGGACGCTTTGCTATGGCCCAAGAGGTCCCAGGTTCAAAAGCAACCTCCAGCACTTCCACCATTGGGTTCCTGAGCAAAAACCCTTAACCCTGAGGTGCTCCTTGGGGACTGCCCCTGTAATCAGGAATTACTCGCTCTGGATAAGGGTGTCTGCTAAATGCTGTAAATATAAACACAATGTCAAAGATGGGAAAATGGCTAGACATTTAAACACCTGTTTTAATCAGTGCAGCTCATCAGCTATTGTTTCAGACTCCCTATGATTGGTCTAAACCCATTTTTTATTCTACAAACATATGTTCTGAGTTCCAGAAGAGCTTATGAACACCCTCAGCATCAACAAATCAACATTTGGCTTAGATGTTATGTGATTGTGTCACTGCTTCTTGTGTCTGGTTTGCATTAAAATGGCTATTTTGAGTTTTCCAAATTCAGATGCCTGAGGTCAGGTAAAGGATGTCCATTAAAGATTTGCATTTATCTGCCCCCTCTCTAAGCCACACTTGGCTTAGAGTGAAAAGGGTCTGAAATTCAAGATGGTTTATTGAACAACTTCACCTCTATAGATTTCAGATCAATGGATCAATAGACAGGAGCCATTGCCAGCCCACATGCATCTCTAATCATGAGAAGAAGGCCGGCTGTGTTTGTCATCATAAAGAGGCTTTCTTGAAGTCACCAACCGAATATTTGACTGTACAGCATGAAATACCCAGAGTTACACATCTGAACTAGAGCAGCTGAGTCATCCCATACTTTAATAGCAGGTCAGCCCAATTATCTCCAACCTCAGAGTTGCCCAATACTGTGTGGAGTCATTGGGCACCATATAAAACACATATATAAAAGTACACACACTTAACTACAAGATCATTGCAGTAAGAAAATCTGCTTACTCCTTTTCTGTGTTCTGTTCTGAATACTAAATTGATACAGTTAAAATCCTAAGCTGTAAAAAGAGCCAAGCATATCACTGAAGAATGTTTCATGCACTCAGAGCTCATACAAGTTCCATGACATTATAGCGTTTGCTATTTCCGGCAAGATTTGCTACAGGATTCATTCAGATTCATCTTTTTTTTTTTCCTCCAGTCCAAAATGTGATTTCCTGTTAATGTGGCTCTGATACCAATACCGTCTCTGCAAACACCATTAAAATTGCAAGGTGTCCCTGCCGCTTTGTTAACATTTTGTGATGCATGGAACAAAAGAAAACGTGAAAAGTAAAGGCGATAAATGAAGCTGCACAAACAGATTGATATTCTGCAAAAGAGATGGGACTGCTGAGGACTGGGGTAAAGTCATTTTCTCTGATGAATCTTTCTGATTGTTTGGGTATTCTGGAAAAAAGATTGTCCGGAGAAGAGGAGATGAGGGAGCCAAAGGAGTCGCTCACTCACAATTTTGCCGAACAGCACAGCCATGAATAAAGAATGGAACCAAAACATCCTCCGAGAGCAGCTTCTCCCAACCATCCAAGAACAGTCTGGTAAAGAACACGGCCTTTTCAAGCATAATGGAGCACCGTGCCATGAGACTGAAGTGATAACTATTTGGCTTGGGGAACAAAACAAAACTGGTTATGCAAGAATGATCTTCATCAGTCAGGATCTGGCCAAGAAGTTGTTTGACAGCATGTCGGGGCGAATTGCAGAGCGCTTGAAAAAGAAGGACTAACACTGCAAATATTGACTCTTACATAAACTTAATGTAATTATCAATAAAAGCTTTTCAAATTCATGAAGTGCTTGTAATTATACTTCAGTTACCATAGAAACATCAACAAAGCACCGAAGCAGCAAACTTTGTAAAAACCAACACTTGTGTAATTCTCTGGCCACGGCTTTTGTCCACAGCTGTATGCAAATGACAAAAGGTCAACATAGGATATGTGCCCAATAATAAAATAATCTTGATTAGGTTACAGCTTACATTTTGAACAGGTAATCAGTCCCAGAAGAAAAGCTTTAAAAACAACCTTCTCATCCCTTACACTTGTGAGTGAGTGGCTTCCACTATATTTGTGTGTTTGTAAGTGTATGCATGTCCACATATGCCAGCGGCCATTCCTCCTCGGCCCACTGCATCTCTTTGGGCTGCTGTATTTGTGCATGTGCTTGTGCATACGTGTGTAAAATGGATGCATGTAAACGTTTAGGCCCGCGCGCAGCACACTGTGCCTCTGTGCTCAGGCTTAGGTGACCCCCAGTCAACATCAATCAGCGGCGCACAATGGGACGAGGTGCACAGGGGAAAAACCCAGGTCACTGGCGCGTTTAATACTCTGGCCCAATTGTCATTGTTCCGGCAGATCGGCCTTTTCTCTCCAGGCTCGTAAGCCGAGCTCTCTTTCCTCTTCACCAGCACGCCACAATTATGAGTGCTCCTCAATGCATGAGACCCAGAGATGAGTGGATTATCTACTTGGAGGGATTTATGTTTAATCTGTTATCCCAGGCCTTGAAAATCAAATCACTATGGGGTACATATGCACGGGCCACTCAGACGTGTCTGCTTCCAAATGCACAACAAATATCGAAGTTGTAAAACCGAGGAGGCTTTTGTTCCCGAAGAGTCTGTCACAGTCTGTCAGTCTGCAATGAAGCCCATAGTGATGTTACTCTCATTACTGTAGCTGTACTATTCTCTTCCGTGCTCTAGATAAGCATTATCAATCAAGGCCAGACACTACAGTTGCTGCCATTCCTTTCCAACTGGTAGATACATTACACATACAACCCTACAATGCTGGTTCACGGCAATGAAATGAATTATTTCATGGCAATAATGAAGTCATTTCATTCCTGGTTTATGTGCAAGGATCAAATCCAGACCATCCTATGGATTTTCATAGATGTGGAGGTTCTGCAATTCAATTCTGATCGATGGGCATAGGACTCAGGATGGTGACGTACAAAGGTAGAGGAGGGTGAAGGAGAAAGTGGCTAGCAAGCCATCAAAGCAGTGACAGCTAAAGAGGGCTCGTGTCCTTGGTGAAACAGACCTTCACTATTGCCATCAAAACTCTGTCATCACCCAATAAGGTGTCAGACAATAAAGTCAAGAAAGAAAAGCAACCACCATACAAATGGAGTTTTTCAGCTCGGCTGTAAACAGTCAGTTTCCATCTCAAACGTCGAAGCCTTTCTTTAATCTCACTATTCTGTAACGCAGCCGTACAATTCAACACCTTGGGACCGTCTCTCTTACAGCTCTAAAGAAAAATGGAGCATAACTGCTTTCCTGCTACTTTCACCTTAGATTCTCCTTTAGTGTTTCATTGTTTCACTCTTGATTCTTGTCTACTGCAACACTTCATTGGGTCAAGTGATGGGTCATGGGTTAACAGGATTTCAGCTTTAGGAGGGTGCGCAGGTCCGCCCCTCACTCTCTGCAGAATGAAACCACACGCAGGAAGTAACCCTGGAAGAACCGCCCGCACAGGAAGTAACCCCTAGGAAATTGTAAGTACCTCTGTGACTGAGGATGTTGCAAAATAAAAATTTAACTAAAAATCATGAACACATGTTAAGCTTTAAAAATACAGGATGTTCTTTTTACTCCATTTTCTCTCAAGTCCTTTTCATTGCGTCATCTCTGCTACCTACGTAATCCTTTTGTTAAAGAGGTTTATATTTTACTTTTTTCATGAAGTCCACTTAAGAGATTTAAGGGGTTTTGTGCACCCAAAATAGTCATAGCTCGTGCCGCCTTAACCTCTGTCCATTAAAATGAAACATTTTCTTAAAGAGTGAAACATTATAATTGAATATAATAACTAAAACCCTTTAATACCGTATGAATGATTGGGGTTAAATGTTACAGGCAGATATGTGGAATTATGTAAATTAGTGTTTTTATGATTAATTAAATCATTTAAAACACAAAAGCAAGACTGCAGATTGAAAGCTGTGTGTTTTAAACCTAAGCTACGTATCCCAAACTCTTTTATTTCTAAAAAGTGAACATATTCTCAGAGCAAATTTCCAGTTTATTTTCACCTTTTGTGATTGCTTGAGTGCTATGAATTGCAAAAATGCAACAAAAAAAAAGTCTTCACAACAGCAACTTTTTTTTCAACCTATTTTTTAATCATTGAGGATTTGACCCTGAGATGCTCAAGCATTTCACAACGGAGTTGAACCTTCAAACCTCTCCTGATGTATATCCATATGTACGGCATCCCCTCCTCCCCAAAGCAACGATCATGCTTGAGATGGCTTTTGGTTTTGCGGAGCTTTGTTACTACTTTATGATCTTGTAACGGGACGGCCCAGCCGTTTTTATATATCTAGTCTCATATACAGGCCCGAGGACCACCAGGCCTCTATAGTCACCAATAAATCTGTCCGCTCCATCCAGGCCCCGTTCCTCCATTTCATTTATACAACCTTCCCCTATATTTTCTTTTTATTCTCAGCAAAACAGAGGGAGCAAAGGAGAAAAGGGAGAAGTGAAAGGTGAGAATGGGGACAGGAGGAGATGAAGGGTGTGATCGGAGAGGAATGGGTGTGATAGAAAGGGTTTTGGTGGCTCACCCCCGCTCCGCTCGATCTCAATGAAGCACAGGCTCCTAAAAAAGGGCCCTATTCACCAGGGCTTCCTCCAGATGCTCACCTCAGCCCTGCACTCCTCCAGGCTAAAGTGCAGAGCGGGCCAGCGAGAGGGCCCACCACAGGAAAGAGAGATAGGAATCTGATAGCCTATCATTAACAGGCCAAATAAATTGAGGGAAAAAAAGCCCCAGCTAAACTATTGACCTCAGTTACAAGGTTTATTAGCAGAAACATTAGCAACAAAGGTGTAATTAGCTCACAGCTTTGGCTATGAAACCGCATCTGGAGGGAGGCCAATGAAACTCCTGAGGGCGATCCGACCAAAACACATTTACTTAAAAAGAATCGATGATTTTTTATCCACTAAAGACGCAGATGTACTTAGGTGTGATGCTACTAATGTCATACAGACTTGAATAATGGTTTCCAGTAGAGTTTCCTAAAAAATTACCTTTAAAGAGGACTTAAAATAGCTTTTTGTTTGTTTGCTTGCTTATTAAAAAGTAAACAAAATGAAACAAGAAGTAAAAAAAAGCAAATTTTGCATAACGGTTGGTTTATTTGGCCTTTCTTTTAGCAATCACATTCATGAAAGCGGTTCGGTTATTTGACCTGCGGGACTAAAATAAAAACGGTGGCTTTTTCAGAAAGGTTGTGACCCACTGATTGGGTTCCTTCTAGTTATTTTAAATTAAATTTCAACAATTTACTATTCTTGGATTTCAGAAATATTTTAGGAACGGACAAAAAAAAACCTGGAATACATTCAATAAGTGAAAAGTATACGGTCACAGCTGAATTACACCAAGCTTCTCCATTCCAGACCTTTTCATATAAGTGCCTAAGAGAAAAGGTGACATTGTTGTAAAACAGTATTGGAATGAATGCATAAATCTATATACACCAGCGCACCTCTGACTCTGCAAAGTGACCGCTACATAGTGACCCTCCCCAGCACCCCATTCTCTCTCTGGCCATTTTAAGGGCTGAGCCAAGGGAATATATCAAGTAGAAATAGCAATTTAGGCTCCTAGTCCCCAGGGACAGGCCAGGAGGAAAGACAGGAGAGCAGAGTGAAACCTGTCCATGCGGCCCTGAATAATACATGCAGTGTGCTTATTACAAATCCAGCAAGGACACGACGGAGCCGTGCTAATATTACTCCCCCCACACCCCCAGCCCATCTCTCTCTCTCTCTCTCTCTCTCTCTCTCTCTCTCTCTCTCTCTCTCACACACACACAAATACACACACACACACACACACACACACACACACGCCTGTACACTTGTACTGCTTTGATGCATGAATATCAATGTATATATGAATGTGTATGCAAGCATTTAGAATATCTCCTATCATCAAAAAGGCAGGTTGTTTTCATATCGAATTAAATAAATTGATGAAAATCCATTCACATGGATCATTACTTGCTTACGTATCCCTTTTGCATGTTTAAAAAAATTGAAAAGAATAATAAATCAATAAAAAAGAGAACAATCTAGACTGTGAATTAGTCCATGCTGATGTAAACCACTCAGGCTTGAATAAATACAAAAGTGAGACAGCATGTTAAAATGCACAGGACAGGAGAGCAATCACTCCATCTTCAGATCCTTTTATAGGAACTATATCTGCACTGAAACTGAGTCTGCGTTTAAGCCTCGTACAGGCCTCATTGCTCAGGTGCGAACTTTCTTAACTGATGTTAAATCATTTTAATACCGTTACTAATACGGACGCTCAAGTTTTAATACGAATTCTAGATCTTCCTTTTCATTAGGAAACAAAAGTGGGTGTGGCTTAAATTAGAGGTAAAAGGTGAGATGCTGGGAGTTTCAGTGTCTGATAAGCATGATGTGCTGACATTCACAGAAAGTTGGCTGTTGAATGACACCTCATTACTTTCGCCCAGTTGGTATCATTAAAGTGCTGAATTCTGATTCTTTACGTCCAATCTGACGATGGACTCAAGTAATACAATTACCCATCATGGTGCTGAGGTACTGAGGATGTGAGAACTGAGAACTTACATCCTTCATAACAACGCTGAGGGATGTATTAAAATATGGCACCTGGTTTAGAACAGGACAGATCCCTCTGGAACAAATTTTGCAGACCTGATCACGTACCAGTTTTGACATCTGTGTAGCGTGTATGGACTTTATTAATGAAATTTGAGTTTTTTGAGTGGTGCCTGTTGTTTTGATATCAATATTGATCTGTTCAAACTGGAAATGTGAAGAAAAAGAAGATAACTAAAAGATAGTTATCTAAAAGATAACTAAACACACACGTCTACAGTGAAAACATTGCTGCACGTTTTAGTGCACAATTACTGTGAACTCACTTAACTTGACAGAGTGTGAATAGAAATGTGGCGTCTGCAAAAGTCATGGCAAAGTCATGTTTTTTTGGGGGTTTTTTTTCTCCCAATGTGGGGAACTTAAGTAAGACAAGGAATTTCTGGACTAAATCTGTTGTAAAATTTGACTTTGCTTCAATCAATCAAAAAGGTCACGTTTAGCCAAAAAGCCCTGCTCTTATCATGTTAATCCAATTATAGATCCAAGAGAAGCCTCGGCATAGACTGGCGGAGGGAGAATTCTTTTAGAATGTGCTGTTCTTTCAAAAAGAGAAGAATAAAACTGTCTGAATAGAAGATTCTCAGCTGAAAACTGACCCCTGCTGGAAAATCTTCAATTTGCACACAGCAGTGAGCGGATGTCCATGACTTTTAACATCCAGTGATTCCCTTCCTCCATTTTCTGCCGCTTGTCCCAAACGGGGTCGCGGGGGAGTCCAACTCAGCGCACACAGGGCGAGGACGGGGGACGCACCCTGGACAGGTCGCCAGCCCATCGCAGGGAGGAGCGGGACGGGGACGGCACCTTGCTCAAGGGTACCTCAGGGCAACCTATTGGGAAGGGGTTCGAACCCCCGATCCTCCGATCATGTGGCCAACGCCCTAACCACTAGGCCACCGCTGCCCCTGATTCCCTTCCTATTACAAGAATTAAAAAACCCACAACATTGTAATGTAATACAGAAGCAGTAATATAATAAAAACTATTATATAATAGGGAGGGAAAAGACAGACTTAAATTAAATGTGTTTAATTTAATGTGATGCAATATCTGAAAGCATGTCAAGATGTTTACAGAATCGTGTTCACTGCACCGAAAGGCAGAATCTTGTGCTCATGTCTTAGGAGACATTACTCATCTTCACTGGAACTCAAACTAGGACCTCCGTGAAAACGTTCAGTCTCAGCCAGCTCAGACCTTAATGAGAAACAGGCAAACGAAACAAGCTCTGATATTTTCTGTGCAACACAACTTTAGCCTAAACCAGGAGTAAGAAACATACTGACTCTTCTAACATGAACTCCTACTGTTGAGGTTACCGTGAATTCCTGAGGAGCAAGGAAGAAACAAACCCCTGAATGAAACTTCTCTAAAAATATTTGAAATGACGGTACAGTTGTCGATTAAAAAACATCACACAGTGTCAGAATTCACGAAAACAAGTCTATTTGAGCTTCTACAAGTATGTCGTTTGCCAAAATGGTGGCAATAAAGTTCCTTTGCTCATTAGCCTCATTCTCTCAGCATTGAATGCACTGATAAGGTGCTTCATTTCCAATATCCAATATCCACTTTTCCACTCCCGCTCACCATTTCTGATGAAAAGATAAACCTATTTTTAATGGTGGTTTATTCTTTTGACATAATGGTCTGTTTAAGAACCATCCTTACACACAACCACATATTAAAGCGTACAGATTTCACAAAACAGCTCTTTTGTTGCGTTGTGGTTCGAGAAGTAACCCCAAGATCAGAGAGTCACAGGCTTCAATCCGGGACCAGCAGGTTACTCTTAGTTAACCTTGAGCAAGGTACCGTCCACAAGACTGCTCCCTGCTCCAGGTGGGTGGATGGATAAAATGCAGGGGAAGCCTTTCATTGGGGTGCACTGTATGGTGTGTTCATAGTCACTTTCACTAAAATCTGAATTTAACATTATATCAGTGTAACTCTCATATACAAGTACATTGTTCGTCATTATAAAGATAACCTGTGAAATTTAGCAGCTTCTCCAGGATTTGTGAAACTGTACTGTAGGTATCAGGACTGAATTTTTCAAGTCATTTGTCTCAGATGCCCCCTTTCTCTCATGCTTATATCTTCAACTACTAGACATTACTGGAAACTGGGAAATAATACAGACATTCATGCTTTCATACGAAGCTGCTTCACTAAGGATTCTAAGCAGTGTCTGATCCAGCTGACTGACAGAGGCAGCACCACACGCAGAAAGATGAAGCCAACTGGCTGTAAAATATTAGACTACACTCACCTCACACTCATCTCTCTCATGTTCACTAACATTCCCACACGCACACGCGTGTCAGCGTCTGTACTTTCTTTTGGAGAAACAGACGCTATATTACAGTGAAAAAAGTGAAAGTGACTATTCTTGTCATTGCGAGGTCACAGCACAGCACACAGTGAACCACAACGAAATTGGACCTCTGCATTTGACCCATGCACCCAAACACCGTGCAGCAGGGGGCAGCTACGAAAGCGCCCGGGGAGCAGTGGCGGGGACGGTACCTTGCTCAAGGGTACCTCAGGGCAACCTACTGGTAAGGGGGTTGAACCCACTATCTTCCGATCCTGTGGCAAACTCCCTAACCACTAGGCCACCGCTGCCCGCAGGTGGGAAGTGGGGGAACTGGGGAAGATTGCTGAGGTTATGTTACAGAGCAACACCAGCCGGAGTGACATTTTAAAACTGGGAAGATTGCAATTAACATTGAATAAACTCTTTCTGGCAAGCTGCAAACATAAAAGAAGGTCAAATAAGTTTATGTTCGTCAAACTATTCTGACCACCTGCCTCATTCCTTAAAAGGGAGAAATTTAGTTCAGAAAGAAAGGATTCTTCTTCCTTGCCAATAATCCTGCTGCAATGCATGGCCTTAACTCTTCGATCCTCTTGACACAATTATCTCTGTACACGGACTTGAGTAACGGAAGTAACACTGGAGTCGGGTTTTACTCGCACCTGCATCAAGCAATTCACTCAAAAAAAAGCTCCTTATGTGCTCGTCATGGATGCTGGAGTCGTGGAAAATATAAAAATTTGCACACCATCATGCATTCTCCACTGATGATTTGTTCATTGCTTCACAGACGGGACTTCCTCAAATTCTTGTATTCCTGCAGTTATTTCTGAGACCATCTGCATTTTAGGCTTTCCTTAATCTTCCAGATGATACTTTCCCTTCCTTTGGTCAGCCTGCTTGGTCAGACAACACTGCAGGCCAGATGTTACACTCCTAAAATCTCCCAAATCTAGTGTGAGAAACAAGCCCCACACAGGCCATCCGTGAACACACCCAAACTGTGCCATATTTTCAAACCTTGTCCCGACTGATTTCAGTATTCGTTAATGTTTGGGCATTTCTGATAAGGACATGGGACAGTATGGGACATGGGGTCAGTCACGGCAAACTCCACTCTCACGCCCCAAAATATCTCCCACCTTCTCTCATCACCTTCCTTGAAGGACACAGAAACACTTACTGATACTTTTATAAGTTTCCATCTTGATTACTGTAACACTCAATATTTTGGTGTCCTATCTAGAACATCAACCAGGCTCCAGTTCATCCAGAACTCGGCAGCTCGTGTTCTCACCTTTTCCCCAAAATATATATATATCTCATTAGTTCAAAAGACCATCAGTGCCATCTAGGGAAGTTTTAATCTGCACACAAGTAAGGCTATGCCTAATAGTTGATTCAAGCATTAGACATTACTTTTGTTACTGATGTGATTGTTTTAGGGGGGTTGATTGTTCTTTACGCTATAACGGCAACCCTGCCCACTTCAGGCATCACCATGTTACTCTTTATTTAAAAATATATGAATTATAATTTTACTTGAACTTTTTTTGTTCCCACAAGTCTGTTTAATATCCCACAGCTGGTTTTATTTGTGTATTTATATTTTTTATGCATTATTCTGTCACTGGCCAGTGTGACTGCAGTGAGAAACTATTCTCAGGATAACTTTATACCAAATCTCATTTTTAAATCCTAAAAAGCAATCACATCTGATCTGATATGTCGTGTGCGTGTGTGTAACTAAGTGATGAAGGTATGGTGTTTTTTTTATCACCCTGCAGTATAGATGCTGTTCACAGTCACACCACCAGGTGGAGCTCTTGCGCTGTAAACTCAGGCTGTGGGTGCTTTTCTATGATCCACACGACGGGTTTTATAAGTGATGCTGAAAACGTGGCAGAAAAACCGGCGATTTTATTTGTTCTTGGTCGTTATGAGTCATCAAAGTCCGCAGATTACAGGATGCACTACATATACTTTCAAGACCACACAAACAAAACATCCCGAGCGATGCCTTCTCAAAACCTCGCGAGAGTTCCGCGCGAGCGAACACGTAAGATCTGCTTGCTTGCTGGTTGGTTGATAAATCCCCAATTAATAATTACTATAATTAAAAAAAAAAAAAAAAAAAACTCCTAAAAGAGAAGTTATTCATTCCTAGCATCCACCATCTAAATAAAAAAAAGTAAAAAGTAACCATTAAAAAAAAAATGTGAAGAAATAAATGAATAAATAAACAAATAAGGAGCTAAAATATATTCAGACATAAATGCATAAAGTGTCCTGACATGGTCAGCTGGAGAGGTAATAACACGTTTGCTGAATAAGGACATTTCATGCTGTGATGCTTTCCACAATGAGGGAGATTTGGCAAAAACGACATTTTTGAATATAGTATTGATTCGAGACCTTCTCCAGTAAATATTCGCCCAGTTTGGAAAGGGAAGTAATCTACAGTAATGGGTTTGAAACCCATGAAAAGTTTTCCACATGTCAGGGTTGAGTCCCAGTTAAAAGTTAAATATTCCGTTAAGAACATCCACATTCTAGGCTTAAGATTTTTTTTATTGGCCGTTATGTCTGCAGATGTGTTCCAGCGAGTACACTGGTGTTGTGGGAATGGGTCTACATGAATTCTGGTAATGATGGGCTTTCTGCTGGTCTAGTGGTTAGGATTGAGCGTTCTCACCGCCGCTGCCCGGGTTCGATTCCCGGTCAGGGAACAGGACGTTTAGGACAGCGGCGGCCTAGTGGTTAGGGAGTTGGAAGATTGTGGGTTCGATTCCCTCACCAGTAGGTTGCCCTGAGGTACCCTTGAGCAAGGTACTGTCCCCAACACTGCTCCCTGGGCACTTTCAATAGCTGCACGTGTGTGTATGGGTTAAATGCAGAGGTCCAGTTTCGTTGTGGTTCACTGTGTGCTGTGCTGTGACCTCGCAATGACAAGGGTTGTCACTTTCATTTTTTTTTTCATAATGGAGGAAGCAGTCACCGTACTCAAGATAATCCCTTTTGTACACCCGTACTGCCTCCTGAAAACATGAACCCTGAACTACTCTCTCCATTTCTGCCTTGTTTCAATTTGGGAAACAAGAAGTCAATCCAGATCAATCTGATTGTAATTGAATGAGTTCTTCATCCTGCATGTTCTGTCTCTCTCTCTCTCTCTCTCTCACACACACACACACACACACACACACACACGTAGAAAGACGTAAATCCCCAGATCTACACAGTAAAAATATTGGTAGTTTATCTTAAGTCATCATAAATATTTAGTTCAATTTGAAGTTAAATTGAGTTAAATTTGTAATTGAATGACTTTACATTTTTATTTTAAAAAATAATATTACTATATCAGGTAAATAATCCAATGTCATTGTAAAAACAAACAAACACCGATCAATCCATAAATCCATTTGCATTTCTACAGTAACAGCCTTGCCTCAGTAATAATGGAGTCTATTCGCATACATTACCCATAATCCTCAGCACACCGCTCTTCTTCTGCAGTGGAAACAGCGCGGCTGTGTTTGGGAGGTGGAGTAGAGGCTGAAAGACACGGACACACACACACACATCCCCCATTCATTTCCATCTTCTCTGGACTGAGCCCCAAGAGCAGAGCTCAGCTTTAATAAGTTCCCGGGCTGGCAGTGTCTGTTCTCCACCCTGGGAATCGGTTCAGTAAGAGGTTCCGAGTGATTCTCTAAATGGTTCAGTGAAGCTTCAGAAACACGCGGCTCTCACAGGCTCCTTCCGGCCCGCATCACAAAAATGGGGGGCAGAGGGAAGAAAATCCCAGTTTATTCGGTGTGCTTGGGGGCGAATCTGGGTGAGATGAACTGCAGAAGAAAAGTCGATTCAAAAAGCACTTTATTCAGCAGTGAGGGACAGAAAAACAGCCAGTCACGTGTCCGGTGCTGAAATCAGGCCAGACTGTGAGTCTCCACCAACCGTGGCTCGCATTTTCTCACCAGCAGTCGCCACCCTTCTGCAGGAGGGAGTCGTGTGTGTGTTGCATGTGGAGTGTGTGTTGTGCGCATGTGTGAGTGGGGAGTGGGCTGCTGACTCAGCCGCCAAAGGTGCGTTCATTTATCTGCACTGCAGTTCTCTCTTTCTCTCTCTCTCTCTCTCTCTCTCTCTCTCTCGGCTCTGCATGCAGCAGGAGACTGACGTTTGGAGATACAATCCATCTCTCGCCTTTCAGACTCGATCACATGATAAAAACAGGGAAAAGTGCGCCATAAGGTCCGACTGGGTTAGAGAGAGAGAGAGAGAGAGGGAGGGGAACCCATGTGATCAGCTGGGAGGGAAGCAGAGAAAGGAATATGAAATGGAGGAGAGAGGGAGGATGACAAAGTGAGGAAGAGGGTGATGGGCAGAAAAGCCTACTAATTTGGGATAAAAATAAATCCCAAAAACTACAGTTTCCTTAAAAGCAATCTATGATAAAGACACACTCAAACCTAATAATTAAACCTTTTTTTTTCTTTCCTTTTTTTGTTGCCCCTGGTCCAATATAAAAAAATGCAAGATAGCTGTAGTTTAAGCTCATATAATTTAGTTAAAATTGCTTGAAATTGAATTTAGGATTTTTCCTTTGCTATGCCAAAAATGCCTCATCATTTTTAAATGCCTGTATCTTTGCAGCAGTAAGCACTTGAAAAAATGCATAAATTCAAGCCTTTGGCTTATTTACAAATATATACTTAATTAACATCTTTTCCAAAGTGTAACTGGTGTGATTCGTTTCCTTGTACCCCGAGGTGGACGGGTTAGAATGGGTGTTCTGACCAGTCTGGAGATAAGCAGTGAGTTAAAATATGTTATGCTGTCATAGGCAGCATAACCTCTAAAGCCATTTGTGCTATGGGAGCTCTTCCATGGGATCTGAGAAAGACTTCAATTCCCATACGCACCAAGTACCCATGACCTTTGGCTGGGTGTCCTTTCTTGGACCACCTTTTGCAGGTACTCACAACTGCAAACCAGAAACACCCTGCCAGACCTGTAGTTATGGAGGTGCTCTGATCTAGATGTTTAGCCACCACAATTGGGTCCTTGTCGAAGTTGCTCAGATCCATATGCTTTAAATTTAGTACTGTTTCCACCCATCAACAGCCACTTCACTGCTACAGAAGAAGTACTTTCTTAAAAGACAATAATATTCCTAGTGGGCTCTGCTAGCAGGATAATGTATGTTAGCACTGTGCAAACACTGTCCAAGTTAGAGCTGTTTTAGTGGCACAAGGTAGACCTACACAATGTCACAATATGATGGGTTTGCATGAATAGAAAATCCTGTTTGTTCTTGACAGAAGCGTATGGGCTGGTGCTTTGAGTTACAGGGATTATTGTGATGGCAGATTAGGTTAAAAATGCTTCAGTAGTCTCTCAAATGTTTGTGTGCAACTGCCCATCATCCTCATTCCTTTCTTTTCCTCCCCCTTTCCTCTTTTTTTCAAGCCCAGCTGTCTTTGCTGCAATTCATTTTCACAAACACAAAAAGCACAAATCAATCCCTGAAAGAGCCAGAAGCTAGGATCAATCCCCGGTTGGGTTGGCCAGTCACAGGGGTGTCACTGATACCTCAGCATACCGCTAATAGCTTTGTATTGATCCACCTACAAAAAAAGGCATGACTTAGTGGCGTTCGCCGAGTGATCTGCAGTGAGATGCAGCGAGGATGTTGTTTAAACCTCATTTGCATGAGGCTTTAATCAGGCTCTCATCTCAATTTTACGCTTATGGGCATGGATGGTTCTACAGAGAACCGTACTTGTAAATGAGCCTTTAAAGCAGTGAAAGTTCAGCATAGAACCATACATATAAATAAAAGTGTAGGGCAATTCAGAGAGAAAAAGAGAGATTACAGTATGCTATAAAACATGGAGAAAGAGGTAGACAGAAGGCATGAACCCTCATATGGAATCGAGGAGAGAACACAAGAGCTGTGATTTCTTGATCCTCAATAAAAGCAGAACACACTGGAAGGTTATATAACTGGAAGGCTGCTTTATTGTCAATAAAAAGGTTCGTGCTCAAATGAAGATAATTTTATATATTCTTACTAAGAGTTGAAGTGGTTGTGCCACACACACCATAATATGTCCTCCTACAAGACTGTGTCAAACAATAACAACAGTTTGAAAAGCACTTTTGAATTCTTTTTCAGCAAAATGGAAAAAGCTTTTTTTTTTTTTTTTTTACCATGCTCAAAATGGAACAGTCCAATAAACTGAATACTGATACAAAAAGTGAGTTTCAGATGGAAAGAACACAAAAACCAGGAGGCAAGCTATTTTTCTTTTCACAAGCCAAGTGAATGATACACAAAGCACAGAAAACAGAACGTCTGAACAGCTTTGTAACACCAAATCTCGGAGAAGTGGGCTTTTCCTCCCTTGATTTGTTTAGGTATTCTTCTGGCAGTCACCTTGTACAGACTATAGTCCCTGATTTGCATTGTGCTCCATTTTAATTCCCCCCTCTCTTTCCCCTCCAAACGTTGTTCAGTTTGGCACCATCCGCCAAGACTGCAGAAAATAAACTGCTGGGATATGGAGAAAACGCAGAAAAAGGCACACACAATTGGTGAAGTAGTACTGGAAATGAAGCGATGAACAAACCGAAGAAGAGCAACAGACATACTGAGGAATATAAAAGGTCAGTGTTCTGGTTCAAGAATTAATTACGGCACTGAAGTGTTTGGGGAGGCCTTAGAGAAACGGGTTACATCAGCATCTCAGTGACTGTTGAATTTATCAGACTCGAGTGTGATCACATTGTCCATGAGTAAGGTGGACCATATGTGCACGTGTGTGCTGGGGCGTGGGCCATTATAAAGTTAGTACTTGGGATTCACAAAGTGTGCTGGTAGTATAATCGTAGTCAAACAGTATCGAGTTCCAAGCAGCTCCAATAAAAATCGTGCGTGAACTTGTCCCCTAACACAAAGAAGTTCGACATCCACTGGACGTGTTGCATATAAACAAAATGTGACAGTGCTCTTTATATATATATTTTTTTATATATATATTTATATATCATTTTCATAATTTAGTCTAATACAGTATCCATGGTATAATATATTATTCATGTCCCCTCTAACAATATGAAGTGTTAGAAAAAGAAAAAGAAAAACAAATTTGACAAGGGCATCAGCTGGAAGCCATTCTTACATTGTTGTTATAATCTGATTAATAGTAGTATTTAATCTGTAAAGTTCTTTATTTACAAAAACCACAACAATGCATGCTGTTTAAAAGAAAAGCATATATTACAATACTTCTCGTCTCTCTCAAGTTTATTCTTTACGTTTCAGCAATTGTGCCATGTACATCATAGCCCCCACTGAATGATACATTAATATGTCATACAGTGTGTAAACATGATTTTACTACACAGTACAACTAGGTTTCAGGGCCGGGGGGGGGGGGGGGTCAGGAGAAATTGCATGGTAGTCTATGCTTTTCACTGTGCACCAATTTGGTTGGAGTCCACAGTTCCCACTCTGATTTGGAGACAGGCAGTAGGCAGACCCATAAACCGGTCTGGCAGGGTGGGGGGAGTGAGGCTGTAAACACGAAATACACAAAAAACGCAGACATTCACTCACGCACTTACACACACACACACACACACACACACACACACACACACACTCAGGCTCTGATGGTGTGTATTCTCTGACTCTAGTTGGGTGGAGTGCCCCGTTCATTACTGGGACTTGTCTTCATCACCTTCCACGTTATTTTAAGTAGTGAAGGCAGAGAAGAGCATGGCAGGTAAGAGCAAGTTAGAACTATAAAAAAAAAGCCACTCCTTTCTTCCCCTGAAGTCCTTAGTGAGAAAGGACTCCTGACCACTGATCTTAATTGTAAAATTGTCGAATTCCCTGTAACTTCTATCCGACAGACACACGGACAGCCCACGCCATAATGAGTGGAATCCCCTTCAAGAGACAGAATGAAGGGAAATGAAGACGGAGAGGACATTTTGTTCTCCTTAAAGGCTTAAAAATGTTCTGCATCAAGAGCAAAAGTGGATGGCAGTTTGCTCAAGAGGCGCACTACATAGTGTCTTCACGTTGTTATAGGCATTTTCACCAAAACAGATGGCAGTTAAAGAAAAGGTGGACTGTCAGATTTCTAGAGAAAGAACTTCTCCTGAGTCAAGTCTGACAGCACAAGCATCCTTCACTTTAACCCACAAATAAAAAGCACATTAGTCCCATCTCAGACAGGAGCATCAGGCCTCTAGAACATAACATGCACTCTGGATAAGATCTATACCACACAGTATTCACTATCATTCAGCAGTCAGAGAGTTACTCAACATTTTAACTGGTGAAAAAACTGTAGATGCATTCAAAATTATAGCTACCCTCCTGCTCTCCCTCGCTTCCCAAAAGCATATTTCTAACAAAACCGATAACCCCTGATATGGTCACCATGGTTATATATATATAATCACCTTTAAAACAAATGTACCGAGACAGCTGTCTCTACAAAAATGCATTAAAGAGATCACCTCTAACTGAGGTCTGGTCCCGACTGACAGACAGATGATTGTAAGAGATTACAAATGGCATGGTGGCTTGCTGCAACCTTTAATATATGAAGTTTAGCTTTAAAAATACCCTTGACTGCACATAAAAGACCAGACATTAGGGTCAAATCATGTTGCTGGTGGAAATTAAAAACAAATCAGGGTTTGTGTGCCCAAGATTTGATTTGGCTATTTCTAAACTTCAGTACTTCTTTCCATTAGGTCCTAAAGTCTAGGGCAGTGTATATTGTGTAATGAGTAAAAAAATGTTTTTCCATTTCAACTTCAACTACCTAAATTCATCATAATGTGAGAGTTGGTTAGTTGCAGAGCGATGTTTATGATGGGGTAAGTACGAATATACTATTTGTCAAACCCAATAGTTAAAAATCACCGAATTTCCCCTTCTAGTGAGATCTACGGAAATGTTTTACCAGTGGACAGCCTCAAACTTATGTTCAAGCCACTTTTGTGGTCTGAGCAGAAGTGTCAAGTGGACTATGATTACACATGCATGATTTCTGATCAAAACATGCCACCATGCAAGTCATTTCTATGCATTGAACGAGCACAATTAGTTACTTATTTATCTGGAACCTGATCTGAGCAAGTTCCTTTCAGCCCAAGTCAAAACCCTGATAAATGATCCCAACCCAACTGCAGTGTGAAAGCCCATGTAAAAAATGTCTTTTTATGCAAGTATAACAAAGAGATGATGAAAAGACTAGTGACATGGGCTGAATGTTTCTTTTTTACCTTCTTTTTTGCTGATCAAACAATGTAAAGATGCAAGTATATTCATAACACACAACTGAAAACCCTTGCATAATGTTCTGGGTTTTGTTTTTTTTTCTCCCCCCCCTTTTCTCAGCACCTCCTTTCATTTCAGTCAATTCTGCTGAGGACTGTCTGCGATGACCAAACATCAATGTTCCAGAAACCTTCCTATACCAAGTGGGAGGTTTTCACTGGATTTCGGCAGTGTAGAGTTTATAAGGGATAAATCCGTAGAGGAGGAATGCTGAACTCCACACATGGTGGTGTAGAAGAATCCATCTTCAAAACATACTATCTGTATACCGCTTGGTCCAATGGCAGGTGGACCCTTTCAAAGACATCCGCCTTGGGCTTTTTATAGTGTTTTTAGAAATTTTTGCTTCACTAGCTGTTGTCTGAGCAGAAAAATCTTGGTTGCTGAGCACAGATGCCACACAGTAAGCTCATAATGATTTTGGTTTGGTCGTAAGTGGTTAGAAACCAAGCTGCTTTCTCTGCACTGGTGCATCCGTGATGTCTGTAAACAACTTTTTTTTCAGATTTTCTGGATTTCATTGAAAATGATTTTTTTTTGTACATTTTTGAACGGATACAGAGTCTCAGTTTATCTTATTTCGCTATATAACCACTGCCGTACTTCTAACACTTAGATTCCTTGACATCTTTTTGGTTTTTGCCTTTCTTGCCTTTGCTTTCACTTTCTTCTAGTTTCTCTTTCTCAGGTTTGGTCACACTGTCGTAGGAAGGCAGTGATGCAGTGGAGGGTGTGCCCTCCTTTTTGTCCTGGTTGGTCCCTCCATTCTCCAGCCTGCTGCTGCCGAGGAGTCGTTTACAGATGAAGCCCCGACGCACCAGATGAGCACGATAAGCCCGCTGGATTACCTGAGCAGACATGTGCTCCTGCTTCCGACGTAGCGTTGTGGTGATGGGCTCAAAGGACACCTTGGAGGGGTTTGCGGCGATGAAACGCTCCTCCATCTGCTGACGCATCATGTCCAGATCACCGCTGTCACCCAGGACACGCTTCGTGAAAGCGAACAGGATGTCCAGGCAGTGGATACGGTCTCCGCTCACCATGGGTAGGTCCATGGCAATCAGTTCAATAGTGTTGGGCTTAGGCACCCGCAGTGGGTGTTCCAGAGTGTCAGCGAAGTCACTCAGCTTGGCAAATGCAATAAACTGCGAGGCCGTGGGGTCAAACTTTTCCCAGATCTCATAGAAAGACTCAAAGTCGTCCTCACACAGAGGGTCTGCACTCTCTTCTGTCGCCACGCTGAAGTTTTCCAGGATGATGGCAATGTACATGTTCACCACGATCAGGAAAGAGACAATGATGTACATGACAAAGAAGAAGATACCAACCGAAGGGTTGCCACAGTTACCCTTTACCGTGGTGCCTGGGTTCTCTTTGTCAGGGTCACAGTCTGGAGGGTAGTTGAGGATGGGCGCTAGCAAGCCATCCCACCCTGCAGAAGTGGTGATCATGAACAGACAGATCATGCTGTTCCCAAAAGTTTCGAAGTTGTACATGTCATCGATTCCAGCCTCACGTTTTACATAAGCAAAGTTGGACATTCCGAAGATAGAGAAAATGAACATAACCAGGAAAAGCAGCAGACCGATGTTGAACAGAGCTGGCAGTGACATCATCAGTGCAAACAGTAAAGTCCGAATGCCCTTGGCCCCCTTGATGAGACGCAGGATACGGCCAATTCGCGCGAGACGGATGACCCTGAACAACGTTGGTGACACAAAATACTTCTCAATCAAATCTGCAAGGAACATTCCTATTGAGTGAAAAATAAAACACACAAGGAAGAGAAAACTGTTATCAGAGGGATCCGGATCAACATTCACTCACAAATTTTCTATATAACAGCGTTTCGTTGCATTTCAGTTTCAATGCATTTCAATGTCTCTCTCCTAACAAAACACACGTCCACTGTTTACTTACCTACAATAGATAAAATGACCACAACACAGTCAAAGATATTCCAACCATTGGTGAAGTAGTAATGGCGTAGGGCAAAGAGCTTGAGGACGAACTCGGAGGTGAACACCACGATGAAGATGAAATTGACCCAGTACAGGATGTTCTCTGTCTCATCAGACTGATCATCTGTTTCCACCATCATTGTTACCATGTTCAGACAAATAAGGATCATGATGGAGATGTCAAAGACTTGCTGTGTCACAAAGTCAAACACCATCCCCTGGACCTTGTTCTAAAGAGGACACAATTAAAAGAGAACTGAGGTTAGTTGCCAGCCATAGCTTCACTAGTCTATATGGGTAGCTTACTGAGGGGCAATGTTGGGATACCTGGGGTCTGGGTATGGGTTTCTGTGGTTTCTTTGAACCTAGTTTCTTCATCGCATTGTAATACTTCTTCTGTTCCTCTGTCATGAAGATATCCTGACCTCCAAAGTATAGGCACACACGAAATTTCATTATAATCTATTATAAGACATAAGCAGCAGTATATGGGTTTAGAAATGAGGTTAGGGACTTATCTTTTTCTTCTGCTGGTTGAAGTTGTCGATGATGACACCAATGAACAGGTTAAGGGTAAAAAAGGATCCAAAAATAATAAAGATGACAAAGTAAATGTACATGTAGATGTTGTCTTCATACATGGGCTGTTGCTCCACCTAAGAAGATATTTCAATGAATTAGTTGACTTCCAAAACACTGTAAATATCATAGATTATAGAATTTATACATAGAATATATCTGTTTATTCAGTGCTAAGACGCATACCCCTCGTGAATCAACAGCTGCATACATAATGTCCATCCAGCCTTTGAAAGTAGCCTTTAAACCAAAGTAAAACATCCATTAATGGTGTATGGAAAATCTATAAATATGCTTAAACATTAGCAATGATCCAAATAACAATACAATAATTGCAAAATACAGCTGGGTTATGCATTAGTATGGAGCCATGGCCTATAAAAGGCTTCTCTGTTTCACTGCACTGTCAAGGAAACACTAAATACTAGAAAGTGAAAAACTTATATTCTGCATGTATTGATCAAGCTGTGTATGCACAGGGGTTATGAAATATGAATCTTACCACTTGGAGCAGAGCCAGGTAGCCAGCACCCACATTGTCAAAATTGATCTTGACGTTCTTCCAGCGTACTTCAGTTTTATTCTCATGGATGAGCTCGAAGCACTGTGTTTTGTTGTCGACCTCATCTGGTTCAAAGTATGCTTCTGCAGTTTCATTGTAACAATAGTAATACTTGCCCGCAAACAGATTGACCCCCATGATACTGAAAATCAGCCAAAAGATGAGGCAAACCAGCAACACATTCATAATGGAAGGGATGGCACCCACCAAGGCGTTGACTACCACCTAGAGCAGAGTAGAAGAGATAAAGTGGTGCAATTTGAGAGACTAGATATAAGTAGATACACACACACAACATTATATTATATATATATATATATATATATATATATATATATATATATATATATACATACACACTCACAAATACTAACAGCTATATACAAACATACACACAACGCACTCTTATTTGTATGGCACCAGCGGTTACCTTCGGACACTTTGAGCATATACAGCATCTCAAAATGATACTGTTATTTTTTTAAATATATATGTTTTGTTACTTAGAGACGGTTAAAAATGTTAAAATCCTTTTTTTTGTAAAGATTTTTGTTATTTTACTTTTAATGCACAATATGGCCAAAACTACGTGGACCCCTGACCATCAGACTTAAATGAGCTTGAGTGTTAATATGAAGGTGGTCTTCCCTTTTTAGTTATAACAGACTCCACTCATCTAAGATCTTTTCAAAATCTTGTATTAAAAAAAAAAATAAAGAATTCAGTGTCCATTCAGTCAAAAGAGCAATTTTATGTTCGGCCACTGATGTTGGAAGAGAAGGTCTTGTTCACAGTCAGTTCATTACAAACATAATCGAGTCCGGTGAAATCATGTTCCTTCATACCAAACTTCTCTATCTTCATGAGCCTTGCTGGAACAAAAAGGCATCTTCCTAAAACCGATGGAAAGGTTCGAAGCACATTGATGTCTAAAACACCTTTCTGTGGTATGATTTTGTTTATGGTATCATTTACATTTACTAAATAAGGGAACTAACCCTGAAAAATACTTTTGGCACTACATTCCAGTATCACCTGATAATTAGGAGGGTGCAAACATACCTTTGGCCATATAGTGTATTTTAAGATGTTTCTCACAAAAAGGAGGTTAGCAAACTGTGAAACTTAATCATATTTAGTTTTAAATGCAATCAGCATCATAAAGACCTGCCATACAGATAGGTAGTGCAGACTCGATTACACACAAACCCTAAAACCCCATAACAGCCTTTCCCTTCACCTGCTTGGCTACCAGCAGTGCCGCCTAGCTACCCTTCTCTCTTCAACCCCCCGCCCAGACCCAGCTTCAACATCACACCGGCAAGCAATAGCAGTATTACATACACTGTTTAAAACCTCCACTCCCCCTTTCCCTCCTCCTCTCCCTACAGCCCCGTTCAAGATCCTATCCACCAGTAAACGGAGAGGAGTGTCATGGACGCTCGCTAACTGTTAGGCAGGCCGAGCCGCAGCTCTCGGGCAGGCAGCTGAGCATGCATGTTTCTCACAGACTCCACAGTGGAGCCATATTCCCTCCTTACACACAGAGATTGATACACTGGGATGGCAGGATTCTCCTGGCAAATATAGGGTGTTGCCTGGATTATCTGTAAACCCAATAAAATCAGCATGATCCTTTGGCAAAAATGATGAAATAATGCTATGGCCCTTACACAAAATATAGCTCTCACGCGTCATAAAAAAGCAATTAAATGAATAAAACTCTAACACATCATTTACAATTACAATGGATCCTATGAGACACCCTTAAAATCGTATCTGCCAGGAGAACCGCTGTTGACTACTGATAGATCACACGTTTAAATATTTGTAGGAATCAACACATGGATATAAAAGTGAGGGAAAATGGCTTTCAAAGGTGCATAATGTGCATTGGCAATTGAACAGGACATGCGTGTTACATGGCATCTTTGTGCAAACCCAAGAACCGTTAAAATCAATAAATAAATGGATCAGGAGAGGCACCAGCACAGAGAGATTTACATATGTTTGCAAAAAAGTAGGATTATTTGACGCATCCCTTGACTAATTAGAAGAGCAGGGAAAGTTCCCCTGGGATTTTATAGATTCGGGATCCACCCGCAATTTTCAGAACAGTCTAAAATGACTGCACTAGCTTCTGCGATAACTATGAAACAAGTCATATAATTGAAACATTTTTTAAACAATACTTAAGGATCATATTTGAAATGATTTCAATCAGTTTGCTACTCACCTCTGCGCTGCTGTCTCCTTATCAAGTCATTTATTCATTTTTAACTCTTTTTGTCTTCATTTCAAACATAATGGCATTTCAGCAAACATTCGAAGATGATTATAATATCTCATATCTCAAATATAGTATAGTTAGAGAATTCAAAATTAATATTCATTTTCATTTACTTTAGGCTGTGTACCTAATTTAACTTAAATTACACCGAAAACTCAGTTTTACAGAGCCTTGGATACATAACATTGCACATTGCACCCAAAAATGACATTCTAGTTTCTACACTACACTAAACAAATTAAATAAGGAAAAATAGACTGAATCAAAAAAACATATTAAGTGATTCATAGTGTGTTGGTTATTTGGCTTTTCATCAACAAAAGTATAGACAGCAGGAAATGCCTGCCAGCTGGAGCAAAATAAACCAATCAGTCACTAAATACAACATTATATTAAATACACCTTCTTTTCAGTGTGAAATCGTGTCTGTCATTTTTGGGTTATTTGATCATTCTGTTAAGGACACAAGTTTTGCCCAGTGAAATGGGCAAATTTTGAGCCACAGCGATGGTATTCGGGTTTGGGTTATATGCATCTCTCTGCTCTAGTGGGTCCAGTCTCCCAGTTCCACCACTTCTAACAGGAAACACCGTGCTATGTCCTAAGAGTGCCATGCTGTGAATAAAACCGCTCACTGCCAGCAGGCAACCTGGTCAATTTCCTAAGCTTCTGTTTTGACTGAAGAAAGTCTCTAATGTCCATCAATGATTTCCATACGTTTTCCTTCAGAAATGCCATAAAACGTCATCAAGGGTACATGTCACGGAATCCATTTCATAAAGAACCTTGAGCAGAGACGCTTAATTCACAGTCCTCTAAATATCACAATTTTCATCTCTTGTTTAACTAATCATGTCTGAAAGAAGACCAGATTGGAATTTGAGGACTAGATTGTAGTACTTTGCAGGAGGTTTCACCTCATTCTGGAGTAAAAACCCACAGAAGCTTAGCAAATATGTTCCTCTCACACTCATACTGCTGTGTGTGAGGTTTTCTTTATTTTCAGTCCTTTCAGCAGATCCTGGACAAGCAAAAGAGAGGTGAGGCGTGGCTCCAGCAGGTTGACCCCACAGCACTGCGCTGGCCTGGGCAGTACAGGGCCGAGCAGGCTGAAGTGGACAGGGTGAGATGGACCGGACGGGGAGGGAGGGGAAGTGGGAAGGGAGGAAGGGAGCTGCACAGTGCTGCAGGTGGGAGGAGGGGGGCAGGAAGGAGGTGAAGTAGGGGTATAAAGGCAAGAGAAGCTCAAGGCAACCAGTCCATGGGTAAGAGAGGGGGGCTGAAAGCGACAACAACCAGGCACAACCGCTCACTACCACCAAGCAGGGATGAACGCTGAGAAGCTTCAGCTTAAAACCCATGTTACTGCCTTTACACAAGGATGGCTGAACAAACCAGCTGCAGGAAGTAGTTGAAGGCCACTCGTATTCCTTGTATGCGCCACTAAATATAACTACAATATTGTATATACGTCTTGGACAATTGAGAAATTTACATTTACACCTATCGATCTGAATAGAAAGCATTTGCTTGCTTGCTTAAAGCACAAAAAACTAGAGAAATACAAATAAACATTAATACAGTTAACCGCATCTATAAGTATGTGTTTGCTATTTCCAAGCTCTGCCATTCATGACTTTACCCAGCAGGATTCTCCTGGCAAATACAGCGTGTTGCCTGGAATACATGAAAACCCAGTAAGTTTGGGTTGATGGAAATCCTTATGACCATATCTCTGCTTAAGATAGAATCAAGGCAAGGACAAAATCATTTGGCAAAAATGATGAGATAATGCTATGGCCCTTATATAGAGCTCTCACACATCATAAAAAAGCTATTAAATGAATTAAACTCTCTAACATATCATTTATAACTACAATGGATTCTATGAGACACCCTTAAAATCGTATCTGCCAGGAGAACCGCTGTGGACTACTGATAGATTAATGTATATACATCTTGGACAACTTGAAAAATACAGTTACACCTATTTATCCAAATAGAAAGCATTTATTTATTGCTTGCTTGCTTAAAGCACTAAAACTAGAAAAATACAAATAAACATTAATACAATAAACTGCATTTTTAACTGTACAATTACAATAACAACTTTTTTGCTAATTTACTGTATTAATATTTATTAGTATTTATTTATATATAGTGGTTACGCAAGCAAAATCACACTTGCTACCCAGATGAAACATTTTTACAATGACTTGACTGCAGTACTGTACATAAGAGCTGTCAGCACGGTGCAGAGAATGTGCGTCATGAGAAGGATGTGAGTGCTAGTCCACAGTATAAAAAACTGTGCTGCACAGGATGTCCACACTGAAGTGGGTGTTACTGCACGGGGTGAGCGGAGTGGACAGTACAGCGGTCTGGTGAATCTGTGCTGCTGGTTGTTCTCTGATAGATGCAGAAGGCGGTGGGGTCAGTGGGATAGGGTAGAAATGGAGGGAAGGGGGCTCTCCATTAAAAGCAGAGGTTGAAAACCAGGCCAAATGAGCAGCCAATTGCAGATCAAACACTTTGCAAAATGCTGAGGCTTATCCTCATCTTCAAACGACACTTTGCATACTTTTTTCGTTCAAAGGGCCAAATGTTACAAAACGAATGATTTATAAATGTTAAAAAGTTCTGATGTTAAAATTTGTGATGAGGCAGCTTTAAAATGAAGCCTTTTTGTGTTCTAAAGTTATGAGATCTCTTTTACCTTCTTTCTTAAGAAATTAACTATGAATTGGTTGAACACAAGAGGATTCCAGTAAATTCAGAGAACACTTGTGTTCGAAAGCTATTCTCCATATTGGCACAGCTGCATCATGACTCAAATAGTGTCATATGGGTTATTGTTGTGCATGAAAAGGGTGATTTCTTTTTCATTGATTCCTGTTTTTAAAAAATCCCCCACGTATGACTTGGGCGTTGTTGTTTTCTTTTGCTCTTTTTTTTTTGATCAGTTCTAGCATGCTGTAACTGTTCAATGGGCATGCAGAAGGATCAGCTCTATAGCTTTTCTTACCCTCATCCCTTCAAAACGTGACAATGCTCTGAGTGGTCTCAGGGCCCTGAGTGTCCTGAGTGATTTAATGGGCCCTAGATCGGAGTAGCCCAGCGCATTAGCTATAAGGCTGACTATAGACACCTACACAGAAACAGAGAAGCAAAAAAGGATCCAGATTGTTAGATGGATAAAGTTCTCTAGGAAAAAGATGATCCTAGAGCTGCTCGACTGTAGCTTTACACACATTTAGAAGTACTTGGATGGGTATATACATATATAAAACTGCTTTTATACATGTATATATCCCTAAGAAAGAGAGTCATTTTTAGTATGAGTTATAGGCATATAGGGATTTAGATGCAGAGGATCGGCCCCTGTTTTTTGATATCTGTTAGTTTTGGGAGGCTGACGAGTCTTGTGAGCTTCTTAGTACCTGTAAAGAAACTTGAGGTTGAAAGAGAGAGAGAGAGAGAGGTTTAAGACTCAGACAAGGATAAAGGAGGCAGAGAATCACAACACCAGGCTGATTTAGTACTGAAAAGATTCAGGGACTTAGGGAGGTGGGGGTTGGCAAGGAAGGGTTAAAGGAGGCAGAGAAAGTGTCCCTGCAGACATTTAAAGAAACCCCAACAGACTACGAGAACCTTACCCTTGCCCTTCTAACATTGTCTCTCCATGTCGCTCTCGGCTGAGGCTTAAAATCCCATACAATTTAAGACAGACATATTAATGGAACCTAAGAGAAAGAATACAAGTAAACATGTACATGTATGCCAGATTTGCATTTACATTGATTTCACATATTAAGTTTACAGAGACTCTTAAGACCACATTGACAAAGTATCACATGAAAGGAAGGGGAAGATTAGGGGAGATCACCTAACTTGACGGCACTGAATGGACAAGTTCATACATAAAGAAACTGAAGCCCTACAAGTCTCAAAGTGCCTTCCAAGATGGTCAAACAGCACAAATACAAAGTCTGCCAGAGTTAGCGTATGTAAAAGATACACAGAGGTCATCTATTTGGTAAAAATGACAGCTTCACTATCACGTACCCGCGAAAGGGGTGATGTATACTGAGTTTGGAAATCAAGAAAAAGTTAATTAGTTAAGTTGGTAGGCAGTCACCAATGTTTATGGATAGGCACTGTCCATAAACTTAGGGCTTGAGCTCCTTTATAAAGTAAAACAAACAGATCTGAGCATCTCCAATCAGCCACTGACAAAGACTCGGTAAAAACACAGCAAAAGTACACAACACCCAAAGCTGACCAACTCACAGAGGGGATTCTAACAAAGGTGAAAGCTTTATCCTGCATTTGGAGACCTCTATAGATCAAATATTTCAATGGTTGGTTGTATTTATGTTTAATCATCTAAGTGTTAAGCCTGGCAAAGTATAACTTGCATAAATGATACATCCTGCTTTCAAATTCATTTAGATTAACTCTTCTACTGTAGTGTGTTACCAAAAAAAAATACAGTTAATACATTTTATGGGTCTTTATGGCAGTGGTTCCCAAACCCAGTCCTACATTTAGACTTTTCCTTTCTCTCACAAACCTTGTTTGGCTCATTAGGTAATTGTCAATTAGTTAATTAATTAATAATCTGTGTTGGGTAAGATACACCAGAAAAAAAAACAACACAAAAATATAAACTGCACATAGGATTCGAGACTGGGACTGAAAACAACTGCTTAATGTTACCAACATGAACACATAAAATGGTTATACAATCATATTCCCCCAAATGCCCATAAATAGATCCCTGTAACAGCTGTTGAACGACTTTGGTACATCACACAGAGTCCTTATTTCATAAAGCTTTCACCTTCATCTAAAGGTTGGATCTTTGCAGGTAAGTGTCACCTTTAGCCTCAGTCTGAGCCCGTGGAGGGCCCCTGTACGGAGGGCCTTGGCCCGTGAGCCAGTCGGGACGACCCCACAACTCTAGTTCTCTTCATGTGCCAACGTTCTCACTCTGCAAGGCAAGGTCAATGAGATGGGTGGCTGTGACCAAATGAAGATAGGGAACTAAAACAAAAGGAACATAAAAAAGAAGCAAAGAAAATTCAAATAGAACCCAAACATAAGCCAAATGACTGATGAACCATACTCACACCAATCACACTAAGCTTATATTAAGCAGTTTCTTTATTATCAGTTGTCTGACGAAGGTATATTATCACTTAGGACAGGTTCTGACTTTGGAAATGTTCAATTTCTGTAATGTCAGTAAGTGCTATGATGACATTATATTAGTAATTCTCTTCTTCTTGGAACAGTGAAGCACTTTTTTAAATATATTCTGGACTGCTATGTCACTGATCAGCAAATACATACTGCCGATTATATTCTACCACATTCCCTCAACATTCATGAACTGAAAATCAGAAATATGAGCATATAAAGACAGTGGCATGAGCAGAAAGGTAATAAACTGAATGAGGGATGAGACATATACATACAGACAGGGGAAGGAAGTCCGACATGAAAGCATGCTGGACATTATAGTGGTCTCTTTGTTGAAGCCCCTCTGAGCAGCACAGTGTCAAAAGCACAGCACAGGACAGCAGAGGCACAGAGCACAGACAGGACACAAAGCAGAACTACGGCAGAGCGATGGCTGTTGTCAAGGCCACACTCACCGTTTGCTGCATGTCCCCAACATCCCTACATCTCAGCAATCAAACCTCATATAATCCCAGTACACAAGTAGGTGTGGGTGGGACAGGGTGGATAGCACTCTTTTACCAGCTTGGGAGATGTAGTTCATCCAAACTACCCCAACTGGTAGAAGAGTAGACAAAGGACTTCAAGTCCCATCAGATAAGGCAGGAGGGTTGATTGGCAGGAGGTGACACTGAAGTGGTAGAATATGACGCTCCCAGGATCAAAATGTTCACTTTTTCTTATAAGGTGATTCTTTCGTATCCACTCAGTGAACATTATAAGTCACTAATCCTACTCATATTCAATAAGTAGACAGACGTTTTAGGAGACAATCAAACTGACTGTTTACCTACAGACTGTAATCAGTCATCTGTAGGGAATGTAAGATTTATAATTTGCTCATAAAATGTCATGTTGCCTACAAGGAATATTTCTACATGCTTAGCTTTGCATGACACATAGCTGTGTTATGGTAATTGCAAAGTCTGTTTATGGTCATGCTAATAAGAAGGCTTAAATATAAAGCCAATATCTGCCACATCAACTCCCCAAGCTGCCCGGTACAGTCTGGAACACAGTTTTGGGAGTGATGGGCTCTGCTGAAAGGCAGTTAGATCAGGAACAAGGTCAGAGCACACTCTCTCTTGCACACTCATACAAACACACACACACACACACACACACACACACACACACACACACACACACAGGAAATGCATTTAAATTGCAATCATAATATGTCTACACACCATGAGAAGCACACAGGCACCATCACAGACCCATACAAGATTGTCCCAGGTCCCTTACTGTGATGTCAACCTCTAAGTGATTATGGAAGTTTGAATTCGTTAAACCTTAAGTTATCCCAAAACTCACTGCCAATGAATACAGTAAGTACTCCTATACAACCAAATGAGTTTTAAAGCATAGCTGAAAAGATCTAAGAGAGTTATAAATACATTTCTGTATACATTTCAGAGCGACACTCTCGTAAACTAACACAGAAATGTGCAACACTTAGAGGGTCTCTCACAATGAGGGCTAAGATGAGGTCAGTCCAGAGACACGTAGTCATTATACACTGCATTGGACAATACAAATACACAAAAACATCGTTTCAAAACAGGAATCTTGTAGGGCTGAGCAGTGCTTGAATATCATATCAATAATCTTTGCTATTGATTACTGGCTATGACTTTGTGTTTTTTGATTATAACACATGTCTTCACAGTTTAATCTCCTTTTTCTCCAACATTTTAAACTGTAAACATGTAATTACTCAAAAAGAAAGGAAACATTCTGCAATTCTTTGCTAGGAACAGATTATTAGGTAGTCTAGCAGAGAATTGCTTTGGATATTCAAGCATCTCAGAAGCACAGAGGAGTAAAACTTTTTCATGGTTATGCATGGGTGAGAGGCCTGGGAGTCTGCAGATAAAACATAGGTTTCCAGCTCACCACTAAATCCAATGACTCCGGACAGGAATTACTGATTAGCTCTCACTACATGTCACCTCTGCATACCATTACACTCTACAGCACTTCATATTCAGTACCTTTTTACTGGTAGGATGATATGATTTTGCCCTACACATTCATACCTTGATCGAAAATCCTGGAAACCACAGAGTTCTTGCACCTCAATTTCATATCTGCACGGCAACGGCAGACACTGAGCTGAAATTTGTACGAAAGTTTCTCATCTCCCCTGCTACACCACTTTCCACTTAAACTGACAGCTCAAAGACACCACAGCATTATTTTCAGCTATTTTAAGCCCTCTCTAAAATCTCCCCGAAAGTGACAGGCCCCAGCATTGGCGTTTCTATCAACATGCATCTGTGATGCTTTTCTTGATGTCTGAGCTGCTTAAAGCTTATAGTAATCAAATTATAGAAGAACAGAAATGTTTCATCACCCAGTTCAATGCACTGGAATTAAACTCTCAAAGATTAGTAATTATTACTTTGATTATTATTATTGTTATTAATTTATAATGACTTGTTGTCATTACATTAGGCATGTCATTCAACTTTAGTTAAATTCAAATTTGTCATGCAGTACTGTGCAGTCTGGAGCCTCCTCTCATTTCTATATATTCAGATTTCACCTTGTTGGAGCACCTTGTTACTTCTTTATGCCCTTCTTGTTTTTGGCATTGAGCTGGCTTTATAAAAAAATATATGTTAACAAGTATAATAGGACAGGCTGCACAGTGCATAAAGAGCTGTCAATCACTCCGCATTCAGCATCAGCAGTAAACTCATCACCGGCCTTCATTTAGAATCATCTACACCTGTTTCTTCACTGCTTTGTGGCAGGTTAGACTTTTTCTGCTTGATGCTAAACAAAAACAGTCCTCTTAAACTTCTCAAGTACATGGACTGGACAGAAAACGAGAGAAAAAGACTTCAGGAAGCCTGGAGATCTATTTCTCAACAATGCATTAAAAATACAAGAAAAGAAATATGAAGGAATTAGGTTTTGAACAAGACTGTTGCATATTACCGTAGAATAAATTCTTAACCCTTTAAGTATGACATTATCATTTTGAAAAATTTGGCAGGTCAAAATGTTAATAACAAGGTATGTATGTGTAAGGCAATCATACAGTACCGACACCAACCAACAACCATTAACGGATATAGAACCAGACTTACATCGACAATGAAGAAGTCCAGCCAGCACCAAGCATTGGTGAAGTACTTGACAAAGCCATAGGCCACCCATTTCAGCAGCATCTCCAGGATGAAGATATAGGTGAACACCCTGTCAGCATACTCCAAGATGATCCGAACAGTCTTTCTTTGCTCAATGTACACATCCTCAAAAGCCTGAGAGAGCGCACAACAAAAATTAGACTTTGGGTTCAATCAAAAATCGAATCTATAAAAGAGGGCTCAGTCTCAGACAAATACAAAATTTTGTTCTCCAGCACTCCTGGATAGCTACTAAAATCTGGGGACAGTTTCTAAAAACTGAGAAGCAAAATGTTAAAATATATGTGGTTAAATACCAACAATAAACACTTTTTTATTTTAAATACATAAGCATGTATGCATACTAATAAGTGCTGTTTCGTGGTGTTAACAAGCACAATAACTGCCTGTGCAACAGTAGATGTTATACAATGAGCAGCAGCTTTCAAAATGCTATCGAGAAAGGCATGGCCGCTAAATTTCATTATGTTCCTATTTTGGCTACATAAGTGGTGCAAATGGGAAAGTGCCTTGCCAGCAACAGAAATAGATCCTTGATTTGATGAATGGAGCAGTCCATTAATCGCATAACATGGCAATGTGTTTCAGGCTCCGGATCCCAACCTTATGCAGTGTGGAATCTTCACAAACTGCCTTCACAGCTTCATCATTTCACATCAGAATTTAAAAAAGTTTCAGACTAAAACGTTTCAAACAGCCAAAGCTCATAAGAAAATGGTTGAGTCCTTTGATTGTAGGGGGTTGTGTGTATGTCTGTGTGAACTCACCAAAGCTCCACTACTAAGCAGAATCATGAAGATGATGAGGGTTTCAAACCAGTTGTGTTCCACAATGAGATAGCAGGTCTTGCGCAGGTACCACCAGTTCTTCCCCCAGCCTTCCGTGATGGAGACATCACAGCATTTGTAGCGTGCAACACAGGCTGCGAAGTAGAACAGTCCATTAGTCGTACACTTATTGCACACTTGTAACAGACATAATTACAGCCAAATAATTTGATAACCAAATACGTGACATGGAGTCCAATGATTCATGAATACGTGGACTGTTTAAATGATACCTTCAGTCCAGCAGGGCTCTGGGTCCAAATATTCCTCCACCGCTTCTACCACCACAGCCTCTTCTACCTCGGGTTTAATATCTATTGTGCTGCCTTCTGATGAACTGCTGTCATCCAGCTAAAAGAGGAGAATATCATTACATCCTACCATATTAATCTTAATGAAGCATAAACCTAAAAAGTGTGATTGATTAGCGCACACTAGGACCTGCTTATGAATGGCTACTAGCAACGACAACATTAATCCAGACATTTCACAAGAACTTGGTTTATGTTCATAATCACATTTACACTACATCTAAAAAAGGAACAAGGTCTTCTAAATCAGTCTCGCTTGTAATGGACATTCAGGAGCACGATGATGATATGTAATACTTCTTTCCTCTGATAAGTATTAATGTTGGAGACGATCAATAGAAAGAGTTCTGTTTCAGCCGGTAGCATCCTGGTTGGTTTCTGTTTTCAGGAAGGAATTTCTATTTTAAGTTCATGTCTAGTTTTTATTTACATATATACAAAGTGCATAGCTACTTATATTGTTATATAATTATTAATGTTATATTAATTAATTACAGCGCTATCAGTCAATCCAAAATGCAAAATGTTAAAAACCCTGAAATCTGAACGTTCATTCTCAGGGGATACATGTGTGTGCACAATCATTAGGCAGCTATTCAAGTGCAGAATTGTTACACAACTAAATGAGAAATTAGAAATTTTCCCATCTCACTAATAAAATTCTGACATTTTAAAACAAAATCAGTGACCAATACAGCCACCCATCTTTTCAATCACAGTCATAATCCTTCCATTCATGGAGTCTGTCAGTTTCTTAATCTGTTGACAATCTTTTTGTGCAGCAGCAACCACAGCCTCCCAGACTCTGTTCAGAGAGGTGGACTGTTTTCCTTCCCCGTAAATCTCCTGTTTAAGAAGGTCCACAAGTTCTCAATAGTGTTTAGGTCAGGTGAGGAAGGGGGAATTATTCTTACATCTGCGTCATTATTATTTCATCTTTACAGCCTTTACTGGTGAGCTATGCAGTGGAGAATTTCCATGCATGTGATGGAGCATTTTCCTGCCTAAAAATCATGGTCTTCTTGAACACCTTTTTCCTGAACACCTGCTTGAAGAAAGTGTCATCTAAAAACCGGCAGTAGGTTTGGGAGCTGGTTTTCAGGAGTCAATCTTCAACCTGTTAAGGTCCAACTAGCTCATCTGTAATAACACCAGCTCATACCAGTACCCCACCTCCACCTTGCTGGAGTCTGAGTGGATGTGGAGCTCTGTGCTCAGTACTGATCCAGCCACAGGCCCGTCCATCTGGTCCATCAAACCTTTAATAATCTGTCTTGAGATATTTCTTGGCCCAGTCTTGATGTTTCACCTTAACCGTCTTGTTCAGTTGTGGTGGCGTTTCAGCCTTCCTTACCTTGGTCATGTCTCTGAACACTGAACACCTTGTACTTCTGGACACTCCAGGTAAGTTCAGTTCTGGAATATGACAGCACTGGTGGATCATGGGTTCCTGGTAGCTTCATGTTTGATTCTTCTCAAATCTTTGGCAGTTCATTTGGGTCTTTGTTTCTCAACATGTTTCGTGCAATTTTTTTATTTTTTAGATCCAGTTCTCTCTCTTTTTTGGCCCATTTTGCCTGATTATGCACACTTTGATATACACATCACCTGATCTGCTTAAATCCAATTAGCATTCAAGTCAAAAATACTCACTTGCCTAATAGTTGTGCACACAGTATGTGTGTGTTTGTGTGTGTGTGTGTGTGTGTGTGTGTTTATCCAAAAATTCAGTAAGTTTTGTTTCATTTTCTGAGAAAGTTTCTTCGTTTCTTTCTTATTTTTTTTCTTATTTTTTCTGGTTTGTAATTATCATTTCCGTTTACAATCACAACCCTTTTGCAAGATTTATATCTTACAATATTAAAATATCTAAACACACAAATGCCCCTGGTCTACTTTTACTTGTATCTACAAGTATTTCTATACTTACCCCATCTTTGCTGCCCTCAGCCTCTGACTCACTACTGAAGTCCTCCGTGTTCAAATTCTCAAAATCCGATTCTCCTACAGCGATGGGAACACACACAGTCAGGTTGGGGTTGTGGATGAAGGACATGTGGTCTTCGTCAATCATATATTTTCCCACACTGCTTCCGATGCCACTCGTGGTGCCATTGCCGTTTTTCTGATAGTCAAGATCACGATTTATGTCCACCCCGGTGTGGTTGGCAATGCAGTTAAGCTTCCTGTCATAAAGTTCATCCAGGGGCTTGGCCTCGTCTGTGACCTTTCTCCTGAGAATGATGCCCACTAGCTGTCGCACCTTGACCTTGAACCAGGCAATGCCGATCTTGATACGGTTCACAGAGATCTGTAGATTATTCATCTCTCCATCATCATCAGTAGCTGCCAAGTTGTCTGCGCTGAAGGAGCTCAGTAGCAAGGCAAGGAACAGATTCAGCACCTGAAGAGCCACATAGGACACAGTTAAAATTGTCACTGTTGACTTCGACCAGGCAAAACAGATTTGTACTTGTCTGATTTACTAGTTGATGTCACTCTGAGCACTTACCACTAAGTTTCCAATGACCATGACCATCATAAATACAATAAGACACATGGCTTGTCCTGCCACTTCCATGCAGTCCCACATGGTCTCGATCCATTCTCCACACAGCACACGGAAGACGATCAAGAAGGAGTGGAAGAAGTCGTTCATGTGCCAACGTGGCAGCTCACAGTCCTGAGCGATCTTACACACACAGTCCTTATAGCTCTTCCCAAACAGCTGCATGCCCACCACAGCAAAGATGAAGACGATAATGGCCAACACCAGAGTCAGGTTTCCCAGAGCTCCTACTGAATTCCCGATGATCTTTATCAGCATGTTCAGAGTTGGCCAGGACTTGGCAAGCTTAAATACTCTGAGCTGAGAGTGAAATAAAGGCAAACAGCAAAGGAGAAAGATAACAAAGAGAGGGGAAATCAATGGATTATTAAAAATAAACTAATTGTGAATGATTTATGTTGTAGAACAAAATAATAAAATATAATCACTACACACTTTTACATTTACATTCAGCCGTTAAAAAGGGAATGTTCATATAGGGTGTGATTCAGTTCATGCAACTGGGTTCAGAAGTCAATAGAAGACAAATGGTCCCTATGTTCATGCTGTTGCACAACCTACTAATTAGACTACAGCAGGGAGGTGGGAGGAGTGTACTGTGAATGTGACATGAATGTGCTGGAGTGGGTTGCTGATTGCTGGTATATATCTAGTATATACAGCATTGAAATGTAATATAGATTGAACATATGTCTGCCTAGTGGTTAGGGAGTTGGTCCCAGGATCAGAAGGTCATGGGTTTGAATCCCAGAGCAGTAGGTTGCTCTGAGGTGCCCTTGAGCAAGGTGCCATCCCCATCAATGCTACCCGGGCGCTTTCAGTAGCTGCCCCTTGCTGCACATGTGTGTATGGGTAAAATGCAGAGGCTGAATTTCGTTGTGGTTCACTGTGTGCTGTGCTGTGTTTGACAATGACAAGAATAGTCACTTTCACATAAAAGCCTGATTCTTTACCAATCGGAATGATCTCAGCACAGAAAGACCCTCAACATTGGCCAGTCCAAGCTCCATTAAACTCAGGCTCACGATGAACCCATCAAAGATGTTCCAGCCCTCCTGGAAGTAGTAGTATGGGTCCATTGCAACCAGCTTAGCAAACATTTCGGCAGTGAAGATTCCTGTGAACACCTGTAAATGGCACATTGGTTTTAAAAACCGTTTTCACCGGTTTACAATGAGCATGCATATTTCCACTAAAGCACGATGATTGCTTGATGATGGTAGTTTGGTCTATAATTCAACCAGAAATGACCCTAATTCATACGGCAGCTAGAAAACCTTTGTTATATATAATAAAAACAAATCTTGTATCTAATTGGGATAATGCTAAAATAGCTGCAAATACATTTAAGTATTTCAAATGAATAAATATCCACAAATAATTGCAAAAATAAGGTCAAATAATATCCATAATCGAGTAATATCAGTTTAACAGATCTTTGTGAAGGACATTTGGTCATGAAGCCCTAAGACAAATAAAAATCAGGGTGCCCTTGACTCCAGGGGACATGAATTAGTGCAGTGAACATGAGTCACACTGCTCCCTGCCAGGACACAGCCTGGTCCTAACCTCCAAACAGTAACATCATGTGCCTCATTTTTTGGCTAATAGCCTTGAAGAAACTTCTAGCAGTCTCTCACCAAAAAAAATTGTTAGCTGGCAAAACTGAAACACTAAAACTAAATATTTATGGCAAAAGCACCAGCCACGGTTATGGAAACTTAATCACTGCCTTTAAATCATCTGTGATAAGATACTATGTAGAGATGAGCAATGATTTATAGCAGGTCATATGTTCACTTTCTGTAAGTCTAAGAGAAAGAAAGAAACAAACAAGTATCGAGGAGGAGTCAAGTGTTAAATATACACTGTAATAATAAGCAGACAGTGGCTGAGCTCTGAGCAGCATTATTCATGAACACAGGAGCAGGAAACTGCACAGGTTTGAATATTAGACACCATTTTAGAGCTTCATCGATCAGGAAGGATGAAATATTAATGCAGCCTCACCAGGCTGTGAACACTGCCTTAGTCTGTCGCACTGTATCTCAATCAGGCTGCAGACATAGCAGGGTGTGTGTGCATGTGTGTGTGAGAGAGCGAGAGAGACAGACAGAGAGAGAGAGACAGCGAGAGACAAAGAATGAATTGATGGCTTTGAGGATTTAACCAGCATCCCTATGGACTCCAAAAAGGCAACAGGGAAGAGATACTTTAATCAAACGTCAAGACATTTCCAGATGTCTTAGTGATTACACTCATGAACAAAAGAAAATAGTTCTTCTATTGGTAAAATAAAAAAGAACTCAAGAGTTGACTGCACGATCCTCACCAGGTTGCCCACTGTCAACACGTGTTCGAAGTGTGGTGTCATTGGATAGTGCTCCATGGCCATGAAGAGGGTGTTGAGGACAATACATATAGTGATGGCCAAATCCACAAAGGGGTCCATCACTATCAGGTTCACAATCTCCTTTATCTTCACCCATTTAGGGGAGCACTCCCAGATAAGGAAGGTGTTTGCAAACTTGTACCAACATGGCGGACACTTCCTCTGAGATTCTTCCAGTTCTATAAATAAAAAATGGGATATGATGAGAAATTTAATGAAGAAAAATATTATAGTCTCATATAGTTATTAGCATTAAGAAATAAATGAAACGCAATATAAGCTACCCTCTACTAATGTGTTGGTGATGACACTCATGACACTGTTTGCCCGTTCTTTGCGGCCAAAAGAAGCATTGAGTTGGTCCATAGACACCATTAGGGAGCCTGAGAGTTTCTTCTTTATCTCAACATCAGTAGTTGGCTGTCAGGGGGAAAAAAACAGAGGTTAAAACAAAAACATTCAGAACAAAACTAACAGCATCAACGGTGGCTGGTGGTTGAATAACAGGAAGAGAGTACAAAGGTTGGTGGAGCGTAAAAAGTCGAGAAGTCTCAGGTTAAATACATTTTTGGGCAACATCATGTGATCTTCAGACAGAGGACAGAAGCTGAGGTGAAGACATCTAAATGTGTTTTCACACAGACTTCTCACCACATCCCATAATCAAACCCAAAAGATCTTTGTGTTGAAAAAAATGTTAATTCCCGGTTATATTAAAACAGTCCGTCTAAAGCAAACTGTGCACATTCTCTTTCTCTCCCCTTCCTCTTTTCTGAAGACTCCATGTTATCGCACCATCCAGGATGCCAGAGGGGCAACAGTTAGCGTGCATCAGCATGCACTCAGTCAGAAAAGTCAGACAGGAAAAATAATAGACACCATAATCCATCAATCTGCTTTCATGCTGCAGCTAGATCCACAAGGGCTCGCTGAGAGATTGTTGTAAGGTTAGCAAACTACCATGCTAGCTAGGAAAGAGAGTAGTTGACTGCTGTCCATTCAAAGGAAAATTCAAAATCGGGAAAAAAAGAAAAAAAAAGAAAAAATGAAAAAAGAATGATAAAAGACTGAAAAAGAAAAGATAAAGGAACTCTCTGCTTTGTTTCTAGTTCCAGCAGGTAAAGGTTACACTGCAGTGAAATATCTAAATGACATTTGATTTTGACAGATTATTATTATGAACATAAAGGCCATAATTTTATGCAGCATGTGCTTCCCTTTTACACTAAAACACAGAAACACAAACACAAATCTGTCTTAGAACCATTTATGTCCAAGACCAGAGCAAATGACTGCAATAGTGGAAAAACAGTAAGAACTTTCAAAAATGCTATGACTTAAGTGGACTGACACAGAGACTGCAGACTGAGATCTTAATGTCCTTCTTCCATTAAGGGATGTCAAATCACATTACAATTGTTCTTCTTAAAAGCCATGGGTTGAAGAGAAAGGGCTGTGAACGGCAAATAAGCTAAAGACATAATTATGTACAATGGATTAACACATATTTAGGCGGACATAAATTGTATGTTGAGCAAAAAATTATAACAAAAATATGAAAGTAATGCTTTTTCTGCTATATCAATAAATATCTGTGTACTTATTAATAGTTAAATTCAGTCCAGTGAAATGTCTGGAAGCAACGTATGCCCAATGTTACTAATTTATATTTTTGTTACTTTTTTATTTATAATTTATTTAAAACTTATTTATTACTATTCTTCTTGTAAATATGTATATGTATATTATTATGTATATGTAGATTATTTATTATTTATAGCTCCTGTACTTGCTCCTGTAATTGTTCCTCATTCTTTATATTTTTATATATTTTTCTTTTCTTTTTTCTGTACATCTACCTTTCTATATTCTCTCTGTCACCTTTATAAGAGCCCTGTAACGCCCAAATTTCCCATTCGTGGGATAATAAAAGATTACTCTACTCTACTCTAACAAAATTTACAAATCATTGTGATTTGTTAGCTATTGCAGTGGGAAGATTTCTTTTTTGTTTCACTTTATTTTCAAAAAGGAGAGGAGCAGCATAGGCAAGCTCTCGGCAGTGTGCAGAGATTAAGCTCAAAACAAGATTGCAAATTAAAGATTAAAGCAAAAAAATATCCAAAAAGTCCCAAATGCATAAGGAAACAAAAAGAGAAAAAAAACGGAGAGAGGGAAAGAGGGAGAGGAGAAAGCCAAGGCTTCAATAGGAAAGAAGTCCATGCCTAGACTGATCTACTCATAGCCTTCCTTACGCTGTTGTCAGAAGCTGCCTTATCTATTATCACCTCAGGCAGAAGGCGTCCTCCAGGCCCAGGCCCGATCAGGGACACCACCCCGTTGCAGTCCACCGTGCTATTGCGTTTGCCGTGGTAGCCGCTGTAGCTGCTGCGGCGGTATGGACTGAAGAGTGAGCCCCGCCGCTCCTCACACTCCTCCACTGTGCTGTGCTCATCGTCTGCAAACTCGTTCTCAGATCCTGCATCCCGACAGCGACCCTTGAAGCTGAAGATGCTGCTTTTGCTGTTGTGCCGTGACAAGAAGGGTGAGCCTGGGATGCTGAGGAGAGACTGATCCAAAATTGAAGAAAGGGTTTAGTTCCCTTTATATTACAGTGTTTTCCAGTACTAATCAGAGATCCACTACCAGGTACTGATAAAAAGAAAAGCTAAATTTGACATCAGAGACAGTAAAAATGAATGACTCCAGGCCAGTGATAACAAATGTAGCCTGAGGGTTATTGTTTGAGTAGTTTTTGTACCTAGTCAGTGGTTTTTTAATGAAAAAAACAAAAAAGTTAAATTTAAAACTGTGAAAACATTCAAATCTGCATATCAGATGTCCATCACACAGCACACACACTCACGCATAAACACAAACGCGCACAAATGATGCACAAGTTTACCAGTCCATGGTCTATTTCACTGGCAGTAAATATAAAATTTCAAAAAATTTTATATTTATATTTACTTTTATATTTAAATATATTAAATATATTTGTGTTATATTTACTCAAAATGATACACCTGATCTGTATGCTCTGTGTTTTTTTTCATTGTTAAAAAGCATAGTAAGTGTTCTAAATCCCTTTATTTGTTTATTGGTTTGTTTTTTTAGCATGTGGTAGAATATATTTCATCTGCTTGCAAGGTTTGTCATCAACCATCTGATATGCATCTTTGGATAAAGCCCTGAATGCAGCAAAATACAAGGAAAAACATCTGCCTTACTTACCTGGTTCATGATGGAAGTCCTGCGGCCTAAACGGTTGTCAGGGAAACGGAATCGACTCCTTTTGCTTCCATCATCTGATTCAGACTTGACAAATTTTTCACTGTCTCCCTTTTCTTTGTCTTGCTCCTTCTGCTTCCATTTCTTCTTACGGTTTCGCCGCTCCTTGGCACTCTTGGAACTGAGTTTGGACATCTCTGAGGAGCTGCATGATAGATTCCCACCTCCATCATCCTCCACTGCGTCCTCCGATACTGTACCAGCTGATGTTGCCATAGCATTTGCCTGCCAAAATCAAATGGAGAGATTAGTTTGTCATCCATCAATCAAAAATTCTACATAAAAACAAAAACTATAATAAATGAGGGAGAATTGCACCTATTAACAATAGCAGAAGGGATTTATACAAATATAAACAAAGTAATACATAATATATTGTAAAAAAAAAAAAAGTTGTTAGCTGACCTGGGCATCCTCTTGCTGTTTCTTAAGCTGTTCCAGCATGGCTTTAAACTCAGCCTCTTTTTGCTCAGCTTCTTCCATGGTGGCTTGATTCTGCTCCTCATAAGCCATGGCTACCACAGCCAGGATCAGATTCACCAGATAAAAAGAACCCACGAAAATCACCAGCACAAAAAAAATCATGTAGGTTTTCCCTGCTGCACGCAAAGTCTGTGGAGGGAAACAGAGGGACACAGCTCAGGGATGTTCAATAGATTCACATCAAAACATGTATGTTTAGTGCTGAGTGCACCAACAACTAAACTTTCTCACTGAGGGTGAAAACATATGAAAAGGCCAAGCATCCACGACAAAACTGTCAATCCTTGGATTCGTTCGGATATACTTCAATCAGAAACTGTCTTTTGAAGAATAACCTTTCTTTATTCTGAGCCTCCATTGCTTCTTTGTGACCTACTTTCACATGCACACGGCATGCATGCATATACATCATTGCTGTTATTCAGACAGGATTGGAGGCCACTTCCCCCTCAGGGGTGCTGGAGTGTGGGGGAGAGTGAAACAAAAAAACTGAGATCGGCAGAATGGTGAGGAAATATTGGGTAGGGCAAATATATATTTGAATATAAGACATTAATATTTCAGTGGAGTTAGATGTGAATATGGAATATAATCCTCTACAGATCCAATAAAGCCAATCTTTTATGAAATAATGCCCCATAAACAAACAAATCAAGCATGTCATATAGACCCGGTTTGAAAACAACAGTGAGTGGGTTTGAAAAGGGCATAAAGACAAAGTAGCCATTTAGTTCAGCAGGAGGACTTGGATGTCTGAATAATCAATGATGCAAGATGACTGGTTCCCACCATTCTAATGTAAAGACATGGTGTACACTGGAGTGCAGAATATAGCTGGGTAATGCTCTGAGACTTGGCTGCAGTCACTCAACACATTCATTATAAATATGCTTTTACAGGAGTCAAATGAATAGATAAGTACATCAGTCACACTGATCAGTTGTGAGAGAATCAGGGACAAATCCTCTATGCTGCAAAAAGACAAATGGTATTTCAGTGGACCGCTGAGTGTGAATATAAACTAGTGCTGTTACAAAAAAAAATAAATAAAAGGCAGGTGACAGAAAGTGCAAAAAAAATGAAAGTGGAGAAATTTTAAAAACATGGATTTCGAGCTTGGACCAAAAATAGGGTGGCCTCTGTGCCGAGAAGCTCTCATCTGAAAGTCATTTCTCATCTGCTTGCCTGCCAGTGCTGTAATCTGCAGGTTAATATTTCATGCTTCCTCCCAGTCGCTCCTGTTCAACTTTAAAACGTTTGAGCTGTTACAGGGTGGACTACAACATTTCCCTCAGCGTATTGACTGAACACAATGAACAGACTGTTTCGCACAGGCAGATTTGAACAGCTTCATATTATCTTTAATATTTGTGGTGGGGAATGCAGTCGAACATGTACGTCGGCGTAGACTGATCGAACTGAGTTTCACTTTTTTTTTTTAAGAAGGGCTGGAATGAGCGGTAAACAGCTTGACTACACAGATTATAAACATGTCAATCTAGATTTCTTATTGTTGATGTATAATTTGCTGAAAAACAGAAAACTATGATATTAATATGAGGGTCAATTTCATTGCATCCTCATATTAATTGCGATACACCTTCTACACACCAGCAGTATGGCCTCTGATTTTTGGCCTTATTGAAAGAAACAGATGGTTGAACGATGGCAGCAGCAAAATGAAATGAGTCGAGGCAGCCTCGCAGAGGATGAATTGTTCTTTTAAGGAATGGCCCTCTTAGAATAAAAAAAAGGGTGAAAAGAAAATCAGAAAAAATCAAGAATTAAGAAAATGCGAAAAAGAATAACTCAAAATTAACATGGTCATTAAACAATTTAATAAAGTAGGGAGTCATTTTCATATGTTTTTCTTGCATTTTACAATTATTTAGCAAAGAATTTGGTAATAAATGTCAGATTAGCATAAAAGTAATGATTTGGTTTGTGCTATTATTAAATGTATTTCTAACCGGAGCAAGGAAATAATTGTTCAATTACACAATCAATCAAAACAGAACAGATTGAATATAATGTACAAAAATAAATAATAGCCCCTGTATGCACACACACACACACACACACACACACACACACACACACACACACACATCTTTAGAAATAAAAGTGTGAGAACAAACATATATTGTAACACTGATGCACACTGACTTATCCACACTTAAAAGTAGTATATATGTGAAAAAAAAACTTAAACTCTTTGTATCGCTGATGCAAAAATACATATGGTCGATCAAGCAATCGGCAGACGGAATAAAGTGACCCTTACCAGCTGGTACAAGTTCTCCCAGAAGTCTTGCGTCATGAGTCGGAACAGAGCCAGGAAGGCCCAGCCAAAGCTGTCAAAGCTGGTATATCCATAGTTAGGATTCCGCCCAGCCTTCATACATGTGTAGCCCTCAGGACAACGACTATGCAGGAATGAATAATGAGATATTCTTTCAGACAGACTTATTTCAATGAAATGTAGCATTTGCAGAAAATTTAGGGACGATCAGTGAACCACTTTTGATTAAATGGGAAGAATGTGCTGAGAGACAGAGTATCAGTGCAGGATAACTCACCCAGAGTCTGAGCTGTTCCCACATAAAAGAGCGTCTAGACTGCCAGGGAGGAAGTAGAAATTGGCTGATGACAAAGAAAGAAAGCTTAAGTTAATTACAAGTTTCCAAGTGCACTGGAGTTTGGTCCATTTCCGGCCTCTCCCAGCTCTCCTTCATTACAGTGCCAAAATAATTAAGTTAACTAGAGTGTACTTTTAACCGTGACAACCAGGCAAATTAATTTAAAGCCAGTACAATTAATCAAATTACATTCAAATCGTCCAGCATATAAAAACTAAAAATGAATCAGCAACCAAATGTGGGTCAAAAACATCCATTTTCCCAAAATGTTAGATTTTTTATATTTCAGTTTGTTATTATAACCATCTTGGTAAGATAATCTAAGTTCAGTAACTTAGAAAGAGATCATTCTGTGACCGTATAAGGCTTCCAAGGTCAGACATGTTAGTGTAAGCGGTGTGTAAGAGTGTGCTGATGCTGCGAGGGCGTTTAGGATGCTGCTCACTCTTATTGTTGATGTATTCGTCCCAGTCAAAGCTGCGGCTGCCATTAGTTTGGTAGGTTTCTGTCATGTTGATGGGCCAGATGACGCATTTTTGCCGCAGGTTCCCCATGAAGAGCTGCAGGCCGATAAGGGCAAACACACTGAGGCAGAATACAGTGAGGATCATCACGTCTGACAGCTTCTTCACTGACTGGATCAAGGCTCCAACAATGGTCTTCAGACCTGAAGTGTGGTGGAACACACACACACACACCCACGCAAACACACATAATACACACACACACAAACATACGTGCACAAAAAGGAACACAGGTAGTTGTATGTGTGTTCACCTGCCGGGCGTGTGAAAGGGGTCTCAAAGCATGATGAGGAGAAGAGTGATAGAATTTATTACAGCCAATTTCATACAGCAGCTATCCTGACATCTGACTACATTGTAAGAAATGTAAAACATGAAATGTACTGGCAGAAAAAGGAGTCAACAGACAATTCCTTCACTTCCAGAAAGTTAGAGAATACACATTACATTCAATTATTAGAAAATCTGTTTTATGGGAATATATCTTATGTACAATTATCTTCTGTACAATATCAAAAGTATATTATTAGTAATGTTGCCCCTTAGTTTCTACACGACAAAACAGATTATTAGAAATCTAATTTCCCTCATAAGAAACAATAATCAGAACTATCAGACTATCTTTAGAATAGAACGATTTCTTTTATTTATTATTATTGGTTTGTCTGGGCTTTCTCAATTCCTCATTTTCTCATTTAAAAAAGGTTTGCCTGCTCTTACTTACAGTTAATAAAAAGTTTTATTATTATTGTGGCTAAACTATCTAAATCTAAATTCTAAAGCTAGATAATAATAACTGCTACCTTACAATATTTGAACCACACCAAAGATGAGAAACAATCGTTGATAAAATGGCTCATAAAAATAGAGAAGCTCATTCAAACGAAAAGACAGAACAATTTTTTAACTGTATTTTCTAGCTGTAATGAAGGATAACCCATGAAGAAGAAGGATTTTACAGTGTAGTCAGTGGTAAAAAGGCAAAAATGGCCTAATATTTTGCTCTGAGTTTGATGAGTTAAGAGGGAGAAATGTGTTCCAATTGCTGTACATCATGCCCAGACCTCCTTTATACATTGAAAAGTACAGAAACACAGAACAATCATGTCAACAATCATTATATACTTTAATAGAGTCACACACGACTAGACAGAACTTGTTTGGGAGCCATCTCTTTTCATGCACACGTTCCACACTGTGGACAAACTACACTGTCTGTGAAGCAAAGCTTGTAAAGGTGCTTTTTTTCATTGCTGTGCAGCAAAAACATGAATCAGTCCCAGGTTTTAACGTGAACTTAAAAGCTGTGGTCAGAATCTAGTGCTGGGAATGTAAGGGCTTCAAAATGGACCTCGAAAGAAACAACCTAAGCAACAAAGAGAGGACTCCCTGTAACACTGAGAAGATCCTGACATCCACTGATCTATAAATACTGCAGCACAACAAGAGGGCCATGAAAGAAGGAGGAATGAAGCAGGCATAGGAAAGGGGGGTGTGGGGATAACATGCAGGTCATTTAAACTCCAAGGCTGAATGGGTCCAATGGCCAAGTGTCACACAGTTCCATTGGACTCGGGAGTATCAGATCACTAGAACTAAACTGGCCCATACCCAGTAAACCCTTTGGACTTTACGCAAACAAAAAGGAGCTCTCAGCCTTGAGCCCAGCTCCTCCTTTGTCCCACATTGTACTGTAAACAGACAGTTTTATTGGGGTTTGCCCTCTAGATTCCCTCCCTGGCAAAAAAGAAATCAAATAAAAATTACACTGAATGTGAATCAGAAATCATAATGCCATAGCATGACATAGTTCAAAGCCAAACACTGCATCACTGAGTGTGTAGCTGCAGAGCATTTCACTGTTTTACTGTTCACTGACTGTGGGGGAGTGAAATGTGCTATTATTAATTTGTTATAGTTAATATTATTTTCCCCCACGCACCGGTGCATGGTGACATCTCATCAAGTATGACGCAACATTATGAGACAACAAGAGTTTGGTATTTTTAATAATGTGCTTAAATTGAAGAGATGAATTTACACAATAAAAACGAATAATCAGGATTTCAGGTTGACTTTAGAAGCCTGTAAATTGCTAAGTGGGTTCCAGTTGCAACAGAAAGCTCAAAATGACGGTGTCTACTGACTGAGGAAAACTCACAGCAATTTACATTTACAGATACTGGCTATTATATCCAGGACTTCGTTATCTTCCCGGCAACATGAAGCATAAGTTACAGATACTTCTTTTTAGAGTAATCTTTGACGAAACATATTGTATACATATTTTTTGATATTTCTTTTTTTTGGATGCATTTTCAGATGCATTTCTTGTTAGGATTTCACTGCAAATAAAGTAAATAAAAAAGTGAAATAAAAGGCAAAAATTCAAATAAATAAGTCAGCCAAGCTCTTAGTAGGCTAATAATATAAATGCAAGTGTCTTCAGAAGCAACATGCAGCGTAAAATATATCACAAACTAGGCTTGGCAGTCTTCATAAATAAGAGAGTTCAATGATTGCTTTTGCAATTTTCATCTGAACAAAGGAAAGAATGATAAAAATACTCAGAGTTCTACACTCTTAAAGGTATATTGCATGTCTTTTCCATTTGCTGATATCATCTATTTCCATTGCTAGAAAATGACATGCACTTCAAATCACCAGATAAAAGTGACCTCAAGCTAATCACAACAGACAGTTCCACTTAGTGAAGTAAAGCTAATACTAATAAAACTAATATTTCTTCCTTTAAATCTACATTTACAGCATGTAACAGACACTCTTATCCAGAGCAGCTAACTACAGGGACATTCCCCCTGGAGCAACTTGGAGTTAAGGGTTTTGCTCAGAAACCCAATGGTGGTAGTGCTGGAGGTGGGATTCAAACCTGCAACCTCTTAGTCCATAGGCGAGTATCCTACCACTAGACCACCACCACCCCGAATCTACAGTCACTTGAAGCTTTTCACCAAAACGGAAACTAGAAAATGAACTTATTCGTCTATATGTCTCTCTACATATATCATGTAAATACCCCTGTCTATAAATTCAATTCAAGTGCACCTTACAGAAGCCAAAAAGACAAGTTCAGCTGTCCTAAAGAGGGGTTAGATTTATAACCCTGCTTCCAGAGACCCTCTGTAGCATGGGTCCTATAGAATAAAAGGGAGAGCTGACACTACAGGATTCTGGCCACAGTGGAATAGTAGACTGCAAAGCCTATCAAAAATGTATGAGTACCATTTTTGATCATTTTAGAGGTTTAAAAAAAAAAAGCAAAGTAAACAGTTGTCTCCAAATTAACCTCTGCTCAAATAATAACACTAAAATCAAAAGAAACGGATCAAACAGAAAAGTCAGCCTCAGTGTTTAAATTGGGCCTCACCTGGAATGACAGAGATAGTTTTCAATGCTCGGAGAACTCTGAACGTTCTCAGCGCAGATACATTCCCCAGGTCCACAAACTCTGTTACATATCTGAAATAAGGGAGGATCACACACAGACACCAAAAATGACCACCACAAACACAGCAAGAACACCACTACCACACCACCGGACCAGGAGCTACGCCACTCACAGAGCCTGTCCACGAAGAAGGGGAAAGAAAGGGAAAGAAAAGAAAAAACACACACATACGTACACACACACACACACACACACACACACACACACACACACACACCTAACACCGACCCGGCCCCTCCCAACCACACATGATCTTACCTGGGATTACAGAAATAGTTTTCAATGCCCTCAGCACTCTGAATGTGCGCAGAGCTGAGACATTGCCTAGGTTTACAAACTCTGTTATATACCTGCAATAATCAAATCAAAGTTACACAGAGACACGGTCACAACAGAATATGGTTGACTGCTATATTCATACTTTAAATGTAACTTTTTGGGCCTGTATGAAAGGCCAACAAGTTTCAACTAAAAGCTCTACTGGAGCTGGATTAGGTTTTCCAGGGAAGGCTGGTTATAATCTGGAGGACCTATAAAGACAATTGTGAAGTGAAAAATGTGAGGAATGTGTCATTTACACTCATTCCCAGCTCAAACTGAAGGTCCTGAAGCCTGAATGATTCATCAGTATTATGCCACCTGCAGTTTTGTTCATCTGCAGTTTTGTTACACTCTGGTATAATGATAATAAACTGAATTGATCTTTTTTGTATTTTATCATTTAATCAATTAATTTATTTATGGTAAAAGTAACTTAAATTGAAAATTAAATGCAAAAAAAAAATTAAGGTCTCTGGAAGAGATATAGGATGGATAGATTGATAGATAGATAGATAGATAGATAGATAGATAGATAGATAGATAGATAAAAAAGCATTAAAGTGGATTAAAGTGTTGACTCTTTTGGTCTGCCCATCAATGGCACTAAAACGTCTTGTTGGGACATTTTCAAGGTCAACAGTCTGAGAGGGACATGAAAAAAAGACAGAGGCATTCTTAGCCAGCGAAATGAGACAGATACACTGTCTTGTACACTGAAGAGAAAAGGAAAAAGACAGAAAGAGACAGAAGACCAAGAGTTTCTCTGAGAGGGAAACTGTAGTCTAAAGGAGAGAGAGAGTGTGAAACAGAAATTATTCTTCGGTTATGAGGTTACACCGCTCAGCACTGAGATCTAAAAGTTCTGTAGCAATGCGTAAATGATATCTCGGAAGGAAAAGGCATTTTAAGTATATATAACATTTCCAGACAATATTTAAAGATAAAAGGTTCTTTAGTCTTCTTCAAACCAGGATTACAGTCTAGTGCTGCAATCTGATCTGGCTGCTGCTAAAAATAATAAAACTTTGTTTGAATACAGATACTTACGCCATTGAAATGACCATAAAATCCAGCCAGTTCCATGGATCTCGTAGGAATGTGAAGTCATCTATACAGAATCCACGGGCAATGATTTTTACAGCTGATTCGAACGTATAAATCCCTGTAAATGTGTACCTAAAGGATGAGAGAGCAAGAAGAGACCGGTACAGAGACTAGTCATTAAAATGGAGAGAAGCCAAGAGCACGAATGTCATCACTGTCAAATCAAAAACTTCCATCTCTGAAATGAAACTCTTAATTAAACCAAAAGATGCAAAATGCAAGCATCTGAAACATGAAGCTGTATGGCTTTTGAAGGTAAAATGTTGCAAGTTTCCAGAAAGAGACGATAATGAAAAACAAAATAAAACAGATCTACTTTCTCAAGTGCACAGTGTCAAACACACACACACACACACACACACACACACACACACACACACACTGTGAGTTCAGCTGGCCTTGATGTATAATATGTATTAGAAAAACATGCCTTTTTGCAACTGTTACGCTGCTTTTTGTACAGCGGTGCATGCAGTGAAGAATGCGTACTTACTCTACTTGTTTGGACCACTCTGGAGGATTACTAAAAGTCATGAATACGCAGTTGGTCAAAATGGTACACATGATGATCATGCTGAATAATGTGCGAGAGAGTTAAGGAAACTTTGATAGATTAGCAATAATTAGAAACACATATTGTTAATTGCAATAAAAATTAAGAACAAATCCTAATGGGATACATCCTGATAATCATTTGTAAAGGGTGAAATATTTGTAGGCTAATTGAATTTATTTATTCTCATAGATCCAGTTTAAAAAGAGCAAAATGTCTAAACTGATCGACAATGAATGGGGTCTGGAGTAAAAATCCAAATGTTCTGTTTAAGCTGTGATTTTTGTGCACAGCTACTACAGTTCAAAATTTTGAAAAAATCTTAAAAAAAAAAGTATTCCATTTTTATTCTCAAAATAAAATCATTTTTAGCCTGTTATACATGACTATGGCAGAAGCAGATACAGTAATTTAAGTCTTACTTCCTGACTGCTGCGCTGGTAATGTGAGCTTGTTTAAGAAGCTGATAAATAAACTTATGCTAAAAGACCAGAAAATAGCATTATCATCTTTAAGATACCAAGAGAATTGGCCACTGACTGTTTAGCCTTGCAGATCCAGCACTAATTTAACAAGGCAAATTTCGGACACCGAAAACATTCCTATAGAATGCTACCTTTGGAGAATTTGAGTTTTGGCCAAATTGTCACTAAAAGTCATTTCCCCATTTCAACAGAAAACACTGCTGTCAAAATACCAGTGCAACTGCAGAGCCGCTGGCCTCTTCCTCACTTTCAGTTTTAAGATGGCAGCTTTCAAATGCACACATATTACATTCCCTCACAACTGAACAATTGAATCACTCGGGCCAGTTTCAAATGATTAATCTGCAACAAGATCCCAAACCATGATGTGCACTGTAGTCTTACTGAGAGCATCATTAGTCTCAGACATTAAAGAAAGTGCACTTATCAAACTGCAGAGAAAGAAAACAAGCATTCAGACATTTCTCAAAGACAAAACAGCGTGAAAAGGATATGAATGTATCAAAATTTTAATAGCTATTCGCCTAAGAATATTAAAAGGGCTTATCATGTACAAGGACGGTGTGGCACTAAAGCGGAAGATTGTCTTCCCTTTGTTTACCACTATGAATGTCTGCAAAGAGGGAAAAAGAGAGGCAGGGGAAAGACAGGGACAGACAGGAGTTGGCAAAAGACACACAAACACACACAAGAGAGAAGAAGACACTTCGGTTAATTTCACACAAAGGCTTCATTTCAACATTTTAAATAAAACCATTATCTGGTTTTAAAATTTACTTAAACTGTCATTATTTTGTTTTGTTTTTCAGTAAAATAACAAGAAAGTACCGTCAGCAAAAAAGATTCACAGAAAAGATTCTTTACAGAGTTTGAAATAGACATGTCATCCGGATTCCACATTTTCTGCATTTTCTGCATTAAGAAAGCAATTTAATGATAACTAACGTTTGAATATCAGATGTGCGTTTGGGCTCTCACAAAATGGGAAAAAGGAAAAAAAAAAAGCAAAGTTGCATAAGAACAAATTCCTCTGGTTGAACTTTCAGCTCATGCTATGTGCATGCTCTATAAACAAAATTACGTTTCAGCCACATTCTGCAGCGCTACGTGTTTGGAACAATTTTACTACAAGGTTCATTGATTAATGCCCCACAGTGGTCCTAGAGCCTGATGGAAATGTGGCCTTTTGTTTTCTAATCTGTTACTCTTCAGTGTGACCGACTGTAAAAATATTAGCAGTATTTTTGTTAACTCCTCATTATGGACTAATCTACTAATGTTAATGCTTCTCTGATGCTGGAGCTCAATAAAATACAAGTTTATTATTGGCTTTTGTTAATTTCTCAGAAAAAACATTTTTTGTCTCATATTGTGTTCTAAGTAAACCTGAGGGAAAAGCAGCGTGAAATTAGAACAGATTCCGCTAACTGTTGACTCACACAACAGTTTAAACCATTGGGTTTGCCTTAAATTGTCAACTTGAATTGAGAGTTTAGGGATGAGCTGTGACAGAGCAGTCTGAACTACAGCCTACCTACAAGCTTCTAAAGGGGACATGTTTTGTTGTTCTGAGTTTCACCGTTTCTTTAGTGCATTTAGTGTTTTATGCATGAAAATTGAGGCTTCAATCGCAGCGCAGCATGTACTCTTTAAACTTCATGATGCAATAGGTTACCCCATCTCCATCCTCCCTGTACCAGGCCACGCCCATGCACACTGCCTCCCAGCTGATAAGTTGCAGGCATGTTTACCCAAAATGTCTGCCTATTTTCATATTAATTATTATTAATATTGTTTGCCGTTGTTACTACGTTTTCAGGAGAGAAGAGGAGGAACCAGCCAGCAGGATGCCAGCAAGCTCACCATGGACCAGCTTCAAAGGAGGGGTGCAATCTTAAAGACACAGGAACTCTAATACACCGTTTCACACTGAGAATAAAACATGATAGGAAAAGATGTACATTTTATTTGGAAGCACGTAAATGTATTTTAGGAGAAATCAAGGATATAATGATCAACACTAAAAAAAGAGCATAATAGCTCCCTTTAATAACCGCAGCTGGCACAAAATGGAAAACAGCCCGTGTATATACAGGCTAAGAAATTTAAAAAATGAATTCATAAAAATAATAAGCAAGAAAAAAGCAAACTGGGGGGTTGCAAATGGACATATCCACATCTTCTGCACTGAAAATGTTAAGTTTAAGCATCTGCTCTGCATGTTCTACATGGCCAGTCTTCTTTTTTTTCCTGTCATGAGTATTTAACAGTCCGCCCTGCTATTCCTGCACAGGCCATGGTGGATTTAAAACAGGCAAGAGGGGCTCTCCATTCTGACGGCAGTGCAGCCTCATAATTGTTTAAATAAAACATGGTGGCGGACATCAAAATTTAATTGGGTGCATTTGCAGAAGTGATATGCACCCTTGCATTTTCCACTGTGCCACCAGTCCAGCTGAGAAGCCTTCATCAGTACCATGGACACCAGTGCAAACATGCAGCCCAAACTGTACCTCAGATTTGACAGAAATTGGCATTTCGTACAAAATGGGAATCACAGACTCACCTAGATTGGCACTGCAGTTGAATATAACATTTATTTGTGTTTAAATGCACTAATATATTAAAAATACAAAAAAGTTAAGCACAGCAGTACAAAGTCACCTAAATACATTTGCACAAAAATCCAGTGCACAAAAAATACAACAATAAATACTGGTTTTACTGGTGTTAGACAAATCTAAACATCTGTAGTGTGTTCATCCTTTTTAATGCAATTATCTTCTGTGATATGATTCAAAATTATAATGCACCATTCTCTAAAAAAAAGTCCTAAAAAATTGTGCCCTTAAACTATTTAAGAATTTTGCATCTCCCTAACGAAGAGCAGGGTGAGTTCCGATTGGGTTTTGAGGGTTTAGGGAAGTATTCATGGAAATAATTTGGGCAACTATCGATTTGGTTTAAATAAAGTTGATGGAATTCCTCTAGGGAAAGTGAAAAATCGTGTATGTTTGACTGTGTATGATCGAATCCTTTAAGGAAAGCAATTTTTGCTGTTTCTAATTCAAATGTGCTGAAACAGCAGCTTTTTGTGCGCGGTAATCTATTTGTTTCTGAAATGACAATAAAAGTCACCTATTCTTTATTCTTCGATTCATTCCAAGCAGGGAAACACCATTTGTTAGCATACAAAAACAAACTTGCATGCCCAAAGGTTATTCTGAGGTTCATCTGTTTGGCTCCAGCATGCTGAAGAACTGGGTTAGGAAAGTGGAGTTCAAAAAATATCCCTCCTAAAGTGTGACCAAAGACTGAAGAAGGCGAGAGCTATTTAGGTCAGTCTGAATCAGGCCACCATGTTGTCTGCATCCAGAAACCCATTCTCAACAAGACACCCAGGCCCACACAACAGCATGGACGAGTATGTAATAGTGCGAGAACACATTTAAAAAGTGACGGCAGATTAGTCATGAAATCAATATTCATTTTCTAAGACGACATGCTGACAGCAGGAAAGAGATGAAAGGGGTCAGAAAGACTAACAACGCCACACGCCTTAAGTCAGCCTGAGAAACACGAGCAGCAATTACGTTGAGTTCATGCATGTATGTTCGCACACGTGTGTGGAAATCCACTAGTCTAGAGGCTTTCAATCTCTCCCTCCCTCTCTCTCTCTCTCTCTCTCTCTCTCTCTCACACACACACACACACACACACAACCAGAATAAGTGCATGCAGGTTTCTTCTTCGTAATGCATGGTTGACTACACAGCTACTGAAAATTTCATAATTCAGAATGGACCTGCAGAGAGAGAGGAAGACAGAAAGAGAGAAAAGACCCAACAATGTAGAATAGAGAGGTGGAAGAAGAGAATGACAAAGAACAAAGAAAAGGACAAAAGTCATATATATATATATATATATATATATATACACATACACACACACATACAGTACTCTGCAAACGTTTTAGGCAAGTGTGAAAAAATGCTGTAAACAAAGAATGCTTTAATATAAATATAAATAATTATTGTTTATTTTTATCAATTTTCAAAATGCAAAGTGAGCGAACAAAAGAAAAATCTAAATCAAATCAATATTTGGTGTTACTACCTTTTCATTAATGTCACACGGAGGTTGAAACACAGTCACGTTTGGAACGACCTACCAGCCGAGCTCCTTCAAAAACTGTGTACAAGTGTACCTAGAAGAATTGATGCTGTTTTGAAGGCAAAGGGTGGTCACACCAAATATTGATTTGATTTAGATTCTCTTTTGTTCATTCACTGCATTTTGTTGATTGATGAAAATAAATGATGAGCACTTCCATTTAGGAAGGATTCTTTGTTTACAGCATTTTTTCACACCTGCCTAAAACTTCTGCACAGTACTGTATATATATATACGCTAATATGTGCTAATAACGTCCCCTTTTGGACAATTTCAGTTGAAAATAAGTTGATTATCATTTGCAGACATCCTGTTTATCGCTGAAATTGCAAAGAAATCTCTAAGCCAATTTATCAATTTAAATTTTTATAGTTTTATACTGTGACAGCCCAATGATAAAGAGAAGCAAGAAAGGTAGAATTTATAAGTGGACCGAAAAGGCTTGCTGATTCTAAATCAATTCCATCCTCAGGCACAACACCAGTCATCAGTTTAACCAATTAGAAAAAAAAAAACCTTTGAACACAGACAAAAATGTGGCCTAAACACAAAAAGAACACAGTATTTTAGAGCCATATATTACACAGAATTAGAAGAGAAATTTTACTCAATATTCTTTACCATTTCCTGTTTTGCAACAACTGCTTTCAGAGTTTTCTGTTAATAAATTAGTGGATTATTAAAACCATTAATATATTATTAATGATAATTAAATCCATTATAATATAATATAATAATACTTAAATAAACTTATATTGTATAGTATTCTGCACTATTACAAAAGGCAATAAAATTATTTTTTTTAATCCAATTTATCAGAGCAGAGCAACAGAAAGATGCTTGTCAGAGAAAATGGAGGAAACTTGCTTGCTGCTCCAAGCAAGAAAAATGGATGATCAATAAAAGACATGGACAAAGCAGTTCTACTGTGTATTGAAGGTCACAAGGACTCATGGTCCATTACGTCTGACATGTTCTAACTCTCTACACTGATTTTAATATCAAAATATTAAAACATCAAAGGAAATGTTGCAACAAGGCAGAGGAAGTAATGAGCAGTAAACTGGATTGATTTCCTGCCACCAGAGGTAATTAAATCACTGGATGTTAAAGCTACAGTTTTCTATAAACTGCATATTAAGACCTGATCCCTAAGCCGAGGCTACTCCAGGTTTTTAAATGCACTTGAGAACAGAGAGAGGCAGAAAGAAGGGAGGGGTGACATGAGGAAAACAATAAGAAAGAAGAAGAAAAGGAAAAGGGAGAGTCCAGTGCGGGGAAGAGGAGAGAAAAGGATTGAAAAAAGAGAACAGAGCAGAAGAGAGGGTCGAATCAGCAAGAACAATAGGTGGTAGGGGTTAATGGTATGTTGGAAACTTACCTTTTGGAGAAAAATGTCATTAAATTCAATGTAAAATGAACTTTATTGGCTCTGTTGCTTCCTTGGACCATGAGAACTATTTAGTTTCATGAGCCTTTTTTTATACCCTTTTTTATTTTTATATTTAGTATTATCATGTAAATTATTTCATCATCATTTTATATAAAACATTACATTATTTACTAAAAAATACCTGTCAAACCAATCACCAATCAAGTGTTTAATCATGTGCACCGAGCTTTTTTTTTTAAAGGTTTTCTGCTAAATCAAGCTTGTTTTTAATTCACAACACATGGGAATGTGATAATAATTTCCATCCATATCATGCAGCTCTAAGATACAGCAGACTGATGGAAGGTAAAGCCACTGAACGCGATGCAGCAGAAAAAGGAGAGTGGAAAGAGGTAGAAATGAAATGGCACATACACTCGTCATTAAGCAGCACTGCAGCATCCACAACACACATCAACAGACATCTCACAAACGTGCAACAGCACCTTCACGCCAGCAGACAAGGAAACATGTCCTGGATGTGGACACAACCATATCGCAGCATGCGAGGAGACAAGTGAACGTGGACAAGCAGACTAATGCATTTCTGTGCAAACCTAGAACAAAGATGCAATGAACCAAAAAAAGAAAAGTGAAAAAAAAGTGAAAGTGACTACCCTTGTCATTGCGAGGTCACGGCACAGCACACATGAACCACAACGAAATTGGACCTCTGCATTTAACCCATGCACACTCAAACCCGTGCAGCAGTGGGCAGCTATTGAAAGCGCCCGGGGAGCAGTGATGGGGACGGTACCTTGCTCAAGAGTACCTCAGGGCAACCTATTGGGAAGGGGTTTGAACCCCCGATCCTCCGATCATGCGGCTAACGCCCTAACCGCTAGGCCACCGCTGCCCCTATGAATGAACTGATAGGTGACACTGAGGCACTGCTTTTATTTTGCATAATTGTAAGAGTAGATTCATTTCATTGTGATTTTCTTAATTATGTTTTTGCTTAAATATATTCAAAAACTACAAGGTAATGGGAAAACAGCTTTCCAGTAAGATGAGCAGGAACTGCTGGTTATTGATGGGATTCTCGGCCTGGGCCCTCCCTGTCTCCCAGTCTTTCAGAGAAAAGACACATAAAAACCATATTTTTTGTCCTGCATCATTATTTTATTTGTTCTAAATAAACAAGAAGCTTTTAATTTGGGGGGTTATGTCACCTGACGAACAACAGCACCACCAACAGGTTTAGAGAAGTCTGTGATTTGGTTAAGATTGGGCTGACAGATTCACGGTCTTTCTGTGAAATGTGCAGCTATATTAGTGCAAAACCCCTTAAATGACCTTATAATTGAAGCTAATTTATATACTAATTTATATATTGCACACCAAGGTTAGAAGGACCGCTCTTTAAAAAAAAAATATGAAAAAAAAAAGATATTTAAAAGATATTTTAAATTAATGGTTTTTTTTTTTATTCAATTTTTCCCCCCAGATGGTTTCTAATCAGGATCATTCTGAGAGTGTGAGGAGCATCAAGTCAAAGGATGCAGTTAAAAAAATAAATCTACAACAAAACATTTTACAATTTTTTGATCACTGGATAAATATTTTTTGTAATTTAACCTTTTTTAAGTTGTTTCTGACCTTCACAGAAAGCAGCTCTGCAGGCCTGCATAAACTCAAACTTTCTCTCTGCCTTAGTGCGTTTCAGGAACATGGCAAAAGTTGCATCATGGAAACACTCAGGTGTCCCTTTATGCCTTTGCACATCCACCACCCAGCAATGCCTTAAACATGCAATCCCATTAAGCAAAAAACGAGAGAGAGAGAGAGAGAGAGAGAGAGAGAGAGAGAGAGAAATAGCAGGCATTAAAACAACAAAAAAAAGGCTTTTAAAAAGAATCTTCCAAAATGAGAGGGCTATTGACAAGTTGAATAGAGACATTTTAATACACAGTTATCGTTAATTGGCTGAATTGTTTATATTAGGAAAAATAAAAGAATTTGCAAAATTCATGGCACATTTTATGTATATATATTTTTTTTTCCCAAAATGCTAAACTAATATAATCACATAGATAATCACAAATTGTGCTTTCGGAAAATTAGCAGCGAATCGAACATTTAATTGAGTTTTTGATAGATTATGTTTTTCAATCAAGTCTTAAGAAATTTTGCGACTAGATTTTCTAGATCGAACTAGATTTTCCAAACAAATCATTCTTTTCAGACATCTGTTCATTTACTCAATCCTACCTTTTTATTTAATTTCCCCTGAGATCCTTTTATAAAATGAGTGGGTTTATGTACTATAATAGGGTGAATTGAATGAACTGATATATGACCATGTTCCTTCGTTATTTCTTTAAAAAGGTGATTAAAAGGCAAACAATTATGTTGCTTTTAAGGCTGATACATGTACATGAGTTCTGCTCTCTACTGTCCATCATTAAAAAAAAAAAGAAATACAGTTCCATAAATGGGCTGTTTGAACTGGGCCCAAATCAGCTACGTTTGAAACTTGTTAACGTACTAAATCCAATTCATTTCAAAGCAGTGAGGAATTTTATAGTAAAAAATAATTTAGAGAAGGTTGTGGTGGTCTAGTGCCAGGATACTCGCTGATAGACCAAGAGGTCACAGATTTGAATCCCACCTCCAGCACTACCATCACTGGGTTCCTGAGCAAACCCTGAGTTGCTCCAGGGAGACTGTCCCTGTAGTTAGGAAATGGAAGTCATTCTGGATAAGAGCGTCTGTTAAATGCCAATAAATGTAACTCTGGAGTTACGTATCTGCTAAGATAAGAACATTAAGCATTTTGATATATTCTCAACCACTGATGTTTGTAAAAAAACACTCCCTGTTGTATCTAAAGATTGACGCAGACATTTTAATATTATCTAATACAGCATTTTAGAATGACACCTAGAGTGTCCTGGCAACCCTGGACGGCATTGTTTAGAGTACAGACATCCATGGGTGTGCATTCCACTTTTATGGTTTTTTTTTGTTTTGTATTTTAACAAAATTAGTCCCATTCACTAGAAATTAAACTATGGTTGGTTGATATTACTATCAGTATCAGTCCCTAGTAATGTTGGGGTTTTGATTATTCTGGTGGTAATAATATCAAGATAAAAAGAAACATCATATCATACAGCCCTTGGGATAAAGCAGAAATGTGTGAGGTGTAGTTAGAGAGACTGACAGAGGGAAGAAAGCGGGAGAGAGGAGATCAAAGTGAAAAGTGAAAGAAAAAAAAACAGTTCAGTTGACACTTCATGAAACGGCCAACAGCCTGCAGACAAGCTAGGGTAAGTAGCTCACAAACAGTGACGAATCAGCGAATGGGATTCCTGATTAATTGAAAAGGACGTACAGAAGGATCAGCAGACACCCTGCCCCCCAAGGCCCACACCAGCCAAGCCCAGCCCAGGTAAAGTGCTGCATCATCAGAGGCAGTGAAGACATTCTACAGAGTCACTGCTCTCCAAGGAATAATAGGGCAGCAGCAGGGCGGCGTCCACTCTCTTTCCTTTCCTCCCTCATTTCTGCTTCCACTATTCACTAGCCTCATCACGCCATCCCCCACCAAACCTCAGAACCACACGTTTCATCAGCACTGTGACCAGAAGCTGCGGCTGGATCAGCTGCTCCTGCAGCCTGGCTAATTGCTCCTGACAGTGTAATGGCCCTGGCCTATGGCTAAGAAGATGTAAAAGCAGCTGGACCAAACCACCTCAGCTGGACTCAACCTGAAAAGACAATAATCCTGAGAGAGGGGAGTCACATTTCACTGCAGCAAATCCAGCTCACTGGAACTGGAACTCAGTCAAAGGCGACTACTACAGCAACATATCAGATGAAAGTGAAAGTGACTATTCGGGACTATTATGGTGAGCGCACAGCACAACACGCAGTAAACCACAACGAAATTACACCTCTGCATTTAACCCACACACAAACACGTGCAGCAGGGGGCAGCTATTGAAAGTGCATGGGGAGCAGTGATGGGTATGGTACCTTGCTCAAGGGTACCTCAGGTCAACCTATTGCTCTGGGATTCGAACCCATGATCTTCTAATCCTGAGGTCAACTCCCTAACCACTAGGCCACCGCTGTCCCAGATGATAAATGATGTACTCAGATGGACTCTAACAAAGCCACAAAAAAGACATGTTCACTAATGCCTTGGACCACTCAACATGCTTGAGGAGAACACTAACCGCCTCTTCTGTTACGTCAGCGATTGGATGGGGGGATGAAGGGAGAGTTAAGTACCAGAAAGGATGAGGTCAATTATGGTCTTTTTGGCCTCCCTACCACAGATTGCTAAAGCATTGCCAATGATTTAACATAATCACTTGATGTAATGTGCAACAGTCAATCATCAATCTTTGAAGCTGCGTCCCTAAGGTGACGCAAATAAATCCACATACAAAAACATTAATGATAAGCTAGCTATCCTGTTTTTGCATTATGGCAAGGTGGGCGATATATTTAAAAGCAAAGCCCAACACTATTTTGTTAGAATGACTACATATATCTGTACGTGTCCAAATATTTGAGTAGCGATAAATTTAGTAGATTATAGCAAGTTAATATATGGTTTATTATTGTCTTTGCAGAATTGTAAAGCATATCTGAAATCAGATTGGCCGCTCCAGAGAAAATGCCCCAAAAAAATGGCAGCTCACAACACACACAACACACACCGCCCTTGCTTTTTAGCTTGTGCTTTTCCTCCACAGAGGGTATTGCTGGGATATGGTAATCTCCTTCTGCACTGAGCAGAGCAGTTACATAACAGCCAGTGAGAGAGAGAGAGGAAGAGGCGGAGAATAAAAGAGAGAGAGAGGAGGGAGAGAGAAAGACAGAGAGAGAATGAAGGATAGGAGGGGAGGGTAAACAAGAGAGAGAAAGAAACGCAGAGAGGAGCACAAGCACACATTAGCAAGCATTAACTACCCCCCCCCCACACACACACACACACTGAATTATTTAGCCCAGGCTAGTGTGGACTCACTGGTGCACAGCTCTTTTAAGCACAGCAAGAAAGGACAGCGCCATCATCCTCAAAACAACAACAAACCACCCCCGAGAACACAGGCAGTCATTAAAGCTATATATGAAGCTGGATGAGCTAAACCATCAACACAGCACCATTACAGAATTTACTACACTGCACCACTAAAAATAATTAGCCTGAATCGAATTCTCTGATTGGTGAATCTATGTTGTATTTTATTCATATGATTAAACGGATGTTATAACTAATGCTGACTTGACTTGATTCAGCTCTTGATTCATTACCTCAACTGCTCATCCTGACTACGGTCGCACATGGGACAAAATTGACAGAATTACCCTGGACAGGTCCCCTGCCCATCCCAGCAAAGAAACATCCACAAAGTCACACATACAGGGCAATTTAGCATCTCCAATTCCTCTGACATGCATGTCTTTAGAGAACTGGAACCCCCATCAAACACGAGGAGAACATGCAAACTCCACACAGGAAGATGGCTGATTACTTATTCATTTCCTTTTTTCTGTGTCCTTTTTCTTAAAATCCCTGATTAATCATCGAAGTAATCCATTTATTTTATCCCTTATAAACAATAGTGACAGTTACGATAGTGACAGTTAAAAGTTACACTTTAGTGCATGGAGTAAACATATGTCTCTGGGAACAAATCCTGGTAGCTGTAAATGCATTTATATTTGTTATAAATATGAACAATATCAGCTATGAAAAATATCAGATATCAAAATCACACAAAATTTCCATATCAGTTAGAAATCAGAAATCAACAAACCGCTCCAGCGTCACTCCTGCCTCTCAGCTTTGGATTTGGATGCCATCATTGTGGTCATCATGTTTCTCAATGAAATTTTATTAAAATATGTGTAAATTGTAAATTGCATGTAATTTTATACTCCTGGTTGAGTATTTAAAACAACTTTTGTTTCAATCTTTTTCTTTTACTTTGGACGTCACTTTTGAATTGTAAACATGCTTCATAAATAACTCAGAACTTTGCAGCATTATATGAGGTTCCCTTGGGCGCACTGAGGACAGGCCTTGATGAGCATTGGTACCAACTGATACCTGTAGTTAGTGCATTTTATTTCCTCTGATTTTTTTGTAGAAAATGTTGTGCGTATTTGGAAATTCCACAAAAGAAAAGCATAAGAAGGTCTACAAGAAACATAAGAAGGCCGACACTAATAGGGAGTGGTCTCACCTCATCTGCCGATGCAAACAACAATGTTTGAACACTAGAAATGGGCAACAACTGGAGCTATTCAAATCTCCAAATTTGAAATAAATAAAATTTGATATATGTATTGGTGAGGAGAACACAATAGTTTTGGCGATGTTCTGATGATAAATTAACATAAAACACTTTTGTCATGAACTCATTCACTACTTGTCACAGGAGATGACTGAGGACATTGAGCTGGGAGAACATGGACATGGCTGATGCTGGTTCCTTTGTGTTGGCATCCTAAACCTTAAAATGAATAAATAATCAAGGACCAAAACCATTTTTTGATAGATTTCTTGACAAACAGTTACTAGAGCAGGTTTTCTTCAGGACTTTCAGAAGGTCAAAAATAAGGAGGAAACAACTGTCCAACTCAAGCAGCTGAAATGGCTGAACCCTCAGAACAGCAGAGCAAATGCAAAAGCTCAGGAACATTTTCACTCACTTTTTGTTTCATGTAGAAGGGATCAAGGTCCTCCAGTGGTGTTGCCACCATTTTCGAAGGGATGTCGCCGTAGATGAACGGCAAGTTTTTACCCGCCTCCAGGTCACTGTTGGGCTTGGGCTTGTTCTCGTCATCATCGTCGCGGTAACTGCTGTCTGGCTTGGGTGGAGGCTTGGCTTTCTCCTCAGCGATGCGCTTCTCAACATTAGCCAGAGATTCCAGGGTAAAAAATTTGAAGCTGTCAGGTCCTGGCGGTGCGAGCAGGGGTGCAGCCATGTTTTCATCCTGCAGCGACTCCCTCTTTAGTTATACACCCTCCAGGGCAGCCAGCACTGTGACGGGGCAAGATGAAGAAAGCCAGGTCAATAAATTCAGCAAAACCAAACTCACTATTTCAATATGTAGGCTTTTAAAGTTAAATCCAACCTCAAGCTCAAAATTACTACAATTAGAAAACAGCAGAAGACTCATTGATATGTTTATAATGGAAAGAATTAGGCACACGCTGAGGGTTGCTGAAAAACACTGGACTATTCTGATAAATGCTGCTGGCTGTTGATTTTGCAGACATGTCTCAAACAGGCAAATGATGATATAAAGAAGGTTTAGCAATAACATCCTTTAGCAATACAGTTTGCACACCCCATACAAATGCAAAACAGCAGAACCAGGTACTGCAGACAAAGCCTGTTTTAAGGGTAGACATCAAACACTCACAAGCCTCCACAAACCTAAAAATAACAGCTTACATTTCGAACAACAAATTGTTGCTAAATTTAGAGCGAGTTAAAAAGGATCTAGCACTAGATCCTGTATGACTCACACCCTTATATGGGAGATGAAAAATAGCCTTGGTTATGAGGGCCTGCAGGTGGAAGAGACGTTCTGATACACGACTCATTGACAGTTTCAGTTCTTTTCTCCATGGTGGGCTCCATTTGGAGGAAAATGCATGTTTCTGTTTCTACAGAGAGAATTTATAGAGAAAAACAGCGATGCTCTGAATTTACTTCCCTCAAAGGAGCACAGTTTAGTTTGATTGCATTTGGCATTAATTGAGTTGCCATTTGTTAGACTAAACCACAGAAAGCTAGAGGATCTGCCTCTGTCCTAATAAGTGGCAATAAAAGACTGCTGAGACGATGAGGGGACACGCCTAATGCCACGGGAAAGTATGTAGCATGGGGGTGGAGAGGACAGAGTGATGGCAAACCATACTATCCACGCAATCCCATGTGTGCTGCATTTCCTGCTGATTCATAAATCAGTCAGCTTTTGACAGGCACTTACAAGCCAGACACTTAAACAAGCAGGCAAACCCTGACATTACTGCACACCAATCATGAGCACATTTCTGCATTCTATCAGCATCCCCAACCATCTCTTCCTGGGGCCAACGTACTCTAAATTCTTATGAAAGAAAAACAAAAGAAGTCACTTATAATGTGTAATTAAGTATAGTGTAATTAAGGGCTGCAGTGAGAGTAAACAGTTCAGTGCACACAACATTTCTCTGTGGACAACCCTATGTGCAGGTTCTTACAATTATGGCTTTAAAATTGTGTGTTTGCAAAGAACAAAGAAATATATCAAGATAAATCCATTGATTGGAAATGAAAAGAGTGGCTTTCATTCGCTTGGTTCAAGAGTATTCTTACTGGTCCATTTCAGGATAGATGTTTATCTCCCCGATAGCAAGGTTTCTAACAGCGATTATAAAAAAGCATTAAACATCATGCAGAAAACTTATGGAAACAAATTTAGCACCTGAGCATCTGAACAATATTAGCCAATTACCAAAACAAAGCACTCACAAATATGAGACCACACCTAAATTTCCAGTGCTATTAGTATAAAAAATTCCAGAGAAAATGCTGGGAGAATATCAGGCAGCTACATGCGACAAAAAGAGCTTACATTGCAAATCTCTTTTCATCTATTATGGTGAATGACATGGTCCCTAAAGAATATCTTTACATATATTTTATTTCTTCCTCATGTGCTGTCCTTACACCATATTGCTGTGTGGTGGGCAGCCGGTTGGAGCTAAACTATACAAGGCCTCACGCACCATGTTGGTGTTGTTCAACTGAACCGCCAAGCCAACTGAGAGAGCCAAACCTCGAATCTGGGCAGGTTCAACCATAAATATGAGTAACAGGATCAACTCCAATATATGTACTTTACATACACTTTGCAGTATTGTTCCCAATGTTATTATTCCCATTATCTCTCCAGTACATCTACCTTCTGTCAGTTCAAAATACAGTCATCCACACACACACACACACACACACACACACATATAAGCAGATAGACAGGTCGACAGGTAGACAAACAGATGGATAGATGGATGGATGGATGGATGGATGGATAGATAGATAGATATCTTTAAATCTATGTATTTTTTCTAGCGTTATTCCCATTATAACCCCCACGTACCACATGTGAAGCCCAGTACAATCCCCTTTTTCGGCTCCCAGTACATACGACGTACAGACCCAGTGTGGGAGTTTATACGGCCCGAGAAACGCTGAGAAAACTGATTTTATGGTCTCTGTCCCTTCAGCACCCCTCACGGCTCATGATCCTGACCTAACTGCACAGGCCTGCCATAAATATCAAGGTTTTCACGGAGCCCGAGCACAGCAGAAGGTCATTCTTTGCGGAAAGCATCTTTAACGTTTGGAGAAAAATAGGAGTGGAAGCGCGAGCCGCTGCGGCGGGGCTCCTGCAGTGAAGCGCTTTACATAACGAGTCACACATTACCGAGTGTCGGAGCGCTGCTCTTTCTACTCGTCCGATCGCTTTCTCCTCCTGAAGAGTCTGCAGCGCACGCCGAGAGGCTGCGCAGTCCCAGCCGAGCTGCCCTCGCCGCCCTGCGCGCCGACTGATGCGCACATGGGACGCTCAGCTGCGCCAAAACGCCATCGGGCGCTCGGCTCGGACCCCGTCCGGCCCGGTTCCCCCTCAGTGCGCGGTTACAGCACAGACCCAGACCCAGACCCAGACCCTGCACTCACACTGCACAGCCCGGGCCCAGAGGCAGGCAGGGCTGGGAAAATGGGAATGCTGCAGTGGGCTGCTTTGCTGGTTTTCCCAGAAAAAAAAATTAAAATCCCAGGAGCATGCACGCGCAGAGGGACCAACACAGCCAATGCACCTCTCTCTCTCTCTCTCTCTCTCTCGCTCTCTCTCTCTCTCTCTCTCTCTCTCTCGCACCACACCCGAACAACCTGCATCCACCCCACGATCAATACGAGAGCTAATGGCCACCTTAGGAAAAAAAACCCAGAAAGCTTTGCATTTTTAAAGGCTCCTGCTAAAAAAACACACACACACACACAGCTGCATTGGCTTCTCCTCCTTTATCCTCCTTTCTCCTCCTTCGTTGCAAAAGCTGTGGGACGTGTGCATGAATATTTTTCTGGTTGTATAATAGAAAATCAATGTGGGGGGGGGGGGGGGTGTCTACAGTGAGTGTATAGAGACTTTGGCACAACATGGTGTTGATTCTGACATGGCAAGCTGCTGCAGGAGGGGGATGATGCCATTACATTGTGCATATTTAAGCTGCCAAAGCTCTCTCCCAGGCAGCAGAACTAAAGCATCACCGTGTCCTTCCCTTCGCTGCACTGGCACTGCGTTCAGGCTTCGTGCTGAAGCCCTGCGTCATTTTCTCACCCGCGCTCCTCCGGTGTGTCTTTATCTGCAGCAGGATTTAAAGCAGGCACCGAGATGCCCGCGCGCACTCACCGTGTTGCAGGTTAAAGGCGATCCAGATGTGCGACGCTGGACTGCAGATGTGGAGAAGGTCCTGATGGAACTGCGGTGGTCGCCATGTTGCTGCTGCTGCTGTGTGTGTGTGCAGTTGGTCTGCATTATTGATGGCAGTCAGCAAAATACACCCATCTCTCCGAAAGAAACTGCACCTCCCTGTCTCTCCTGATTCTCAATCCGAGGGATCTCAGCTCAGAGGAGTGGTGATCAGACAGGTTTAGTTCTCCCACTCCCAGGGGCAGCCCACACTCAGGGCATGGGTGTGTTTGGAAGCAGGCCTGTGGAAATCACAGCTGGAATTAGAACCAAAAAAAAAAAAAAAAAAAAAAAAAAAAAAAAGCAGCTGCCACTGATTTACAGACACCTTATAGCCCCAAACACTTATATTATTTTGTTTTCATTCATCCCTCTTAAATTTCATTCCATTTTCTTTACTGTATGCCTTATTTTGAGATACATGGTTTGACCGTTAAGGTGTTATTTGTAATGTGAAGTACAGCTGAGATTTTTTATCTTAAATGAAGAATATTTTACTGAAATTGAAATGAGATAATTCAAACGCAAGTCCATCCCTAGGACTACATTTGCCAGACGAAGTTGAGCTATTTTTAAACTTAATGTCTAGACACAAACTATGTGGGAGCTGAAAGGAGATTTATTTTAAAATTCGCTATTGCACTCATCTGCCCTGCAAAGGACTGGCAACCTGTCCTGTTTCACCACCTTGTCCTGTGTTTCACCACCTCACGCCCTGTGAGACAAGCTGCTAAGAAAATGAGTGAGAGTGAGTGTATTATTAAGAAGAAAACAAGGTTTTTAAGTGAAATGGTTCCCTGTATAGAAAAGCACAGATTTCTTTACAGTAGTGCTGAGAGGAACCAGGACTTTCAACGTCTACAACAAAAAAGGGGTGTTTTTCTGAAATAAACAGTAACTTTAATTTAGTTTAACTTGTTATTAGTAGTGCATTAGTATTAGCCAGAGATTCCAGGGTAAAAAAAAAAAAAATATTATTAGTAGTGTATTAGTATTACTAGTGCAGTAGCGGGGCAGTGGTGGCCTAGTGGTTAGAGTTGGCCCCAGGATTGGAAGGTTATGGGATTGCGTCCCAGACCAGTCGGTTACCCTGAGGAACCCTCGAGCAAGGACCCTCCCAAACACTGCTCCCCAGGCGCTTTAAATAGCTGCCCCTGCTGCAAAGTGTGTATGGGGGAAATTTCATTGTGTCTCAGTGTGTGCCGTGCCATGTCTCACAATAGTCAGAAAAATAGAGAAAAATAGTCACTTTCACTTCTGTCAAGAAGTGAATAAAAAAAAATTTAAAAAACAGGACTTGTCCTGAAACAAAGAAATTGCAAAACTGTCACACAGCAGTGTCTCATTCAAGAAGCAGCATTGTTTTCAAAACCTGAAATAAAGTATTTCAAAGCAGTAAAAACTCCAAATTCATTCCTTCCTGACTCTGAAGTGCTTAAAGACAGTCTCACTGCATTTCTACACCAATGGCCCATCCACACCTCCCATAAGCACTTCACACAGCTGAAGGTTGCACATAAGAAATGATATTTATTGCCCAGAGAGATATTTCCAAAGATTGAGCTCCAATCAAAAAAAGACATGAATAAAACAAGAACATGTAAGCTGAGATGGAGACATCCCACATGCCTTTATCTGAAGAATAAGTTACAGAGGCATGTTTTATGCCGTTCTGTGGCTGGTCTGTTCTGTGAGCAGGGTATGGAACATTACTGACACAAAGACCTTGAAATAGCACCCTTAGCTTTAGCTTATCATGTAGCGGAGTGTGCAGTTTTCAGAGTGTGACTGAATCAAAAGTATGAATCCAAAACAGCATAGTGTTAATATTTAAATAGAAAAATAAAATAATATCTAAAGGGTGGCGGTGGTCCAGTGGTAGGATACTTGCCTATGGCTCAAGAGGTCCCAGGTTCGAATACCACCTCTGGCACTACCACCACTGGGTCCCTGAGCGATATTACAATATCTAATATTATTACTAATATTACAATATTAGAAATATTGTGGATAATTTTTTATAAAAGGTTTGTGGTTTGGGGGCAGCGGTGGCCGACTGGTTAGAGAGTTGGCCCCAGGATCAGAAGGCTGTGGGTTTGAATCTCAGAACAGTAGGTTGCCCTGACGTACCCTGGAGCAAGGTACCGTCCCCATCACTGCTCCAAGGGCGCTTTCAAAAGCTGCACATGTGTGTAATGGTGATATGCAGAGGTTGAATTTCATTGTGGCTCACTGTGTGCTGTTTCACGATGACAAAAAAAGTCACTTTCACTTTTTCATAGAGTAACTTTACCAAATGAATGAATTTAGGCTGAAGGTCAGAGTCCCTAAAGGCCAATAGCTTCCAGTTTAAAATGTCCCGTTACCAAGCTGGATTCATTTAAACTGCCTCTAGAAACTGGGCATACTGGAATATTACAAATGACAACAAATCAACCACTGTACCATCACAAAAGGGCCTAAGTCGTCTTCACCTGCTAAGGCGTCTGAGGTCCTTTGGGGTGAACAGGAATCTTCTGAGGTCCTTCTATGACACTGTGGTAGCATCTGCTCTTTTTTATGCTGTAGTCTGCTGGTGTGGTAGGATCGCGGAGAGGGACAGAGGGAAACTAAATAAACTAGTCAAGAGGGCCAACTCTGTTCTAGACCTTCCGCTGAAATCTATCAAGCAGGTAGGGGAGGAGAGGATGTTCTCCAAGCTAACATCCATCATGGACAACACCTCCCACCCCCTGCATTAGACTGTACGAGCACTGAGCAGCTCGTTCAGCAGCAGACTGTTACACCCGCAGTGGAAGAAGGAGCTACCGCAGGTCATTCCTACCTGCAGCCATCAGACTCCACAACTCAACCTAGCATTACTTATTTATTATTACTCATTTATTATTATTGTTATTATTATACTTACATTTACTTACTTTTATTTATTTAAAATGTATTTATTATTTACTATTATTATTATTATTATCATATACTCACTGTGTATATCGTTATCTTTCCTGTCCTTATATTTATTTCTTGGTTAATTGCCCTGTAAATATGTGTATATGGCTATATAGCTCTGTATATGGATGTCTTTCCTTGTTTTCTATATTTTTTATATTCTTTCTTTCTTGTTTTTTCTAGTTAAAGAGCCCTGTAACACCCGAATTTCTCATTCTTGGGATAATACATGATTATTCTATTCTATTCTAATACACACACACTCAAAACAATCTATCTTAATAGACCTTACACATGCAAATTTATTATCTTTTAAACATAATTAAATTCAAAAATGTCAAATTTAGACAAATAATGAGTTGTGAGAAACAGTTTTTCTTGAATAGGATTTTTAAAATGTAAAGCTTTAAAGCCCCCCAACAGCAGCTACAGATTAGTGGGCGGAGCTTGGTGAGACCAATTAAGCATTGCATTGTGACGGAATTGCCAGGCTTCTTTTTTTCAGCACTTTTGAAGTGACATGGAATCTCGGCAGGGTTCGTGTCACAATACAGTCGTTTGCTGAAAGATTAAACTGGTCGTTCTTCAGTTCTTCCATTTTGCTAAGGAGGATCCATCCACCATGAACAAACTAGCTCAGTATCCCATCTTCTTTGCTTTTTTTCTGATGGTCAGAAGTTCAGGTATAATTAATTTGGTGGGCCATCGTCACAATTTAATCAGCAATAATCTGCTCTTCTGTCTTCAAATAAACTGTTTGTGTTTCTTAGATTGTGGAGGGAGGCCTTTGGTGGCTCTACCAGGTGGTGCCCGTGTTTTTGGTGGGCATCTTGCCCCAGTAGGCGCCTGGCCTTGGCAGGTCAGCATTCAGGAAACGTTCAGACACACGTGTGCCGGCTCCATACTCGATCAATACTGGATCCTCTCAGCAGCGCACTGCTTTAACAAGAGCAGGTGAACACCTCAGCTCACACAAGAGCACTTGAAGATCATGACCTTGATAGATATGATCTGTATACAAACAGCTATTCTGACAGATCTTCATGTTTTTTTCTACTGCATCTCCTTGCAGATCTTTTATTTCCATGTGCTGCATGTATGAAAGGGACTTCATTCTCTTTACATACTTTTTTTTAAAAGTATTTTGTCATTTTTTGTTAATAAGCATATAATCAGTGACCATGGCTTCACTGTCCTTCAGAGACCCTTTCAGGCTGCAGGTGGTGGCTGGGCTTCACTCTCGCTTCAGGAAAGGCAGCGGTGTCCAGATACGCTCTGTGGGAAGAGTTTTTTCACACGAGGACTATGACCAGACAAAATTTGAGAACGACGTGGCCCTCCTGCAGCTCCGCTACCCGCTGGCGTTCAGTGATCGTGTGCAGCCTGTGTGCACGATCAAGAACGAGACAGAGGAGAGGGAGCTCAGCTTCAGCTCCTGTTTCATCAGTGGCTGGGGCAGCACAATGTACAAAGGTTGGCTTCTACACACATCTTACTGCACTGGTTACCATGTTCGTACTCCTTTCTGTGCAGTAAAATTAATTTTGTCTGTGCATGAAATGGAAAGATGGTCAAAAAATATAGAATTATTTGATTTAATAGATGTATTCATTTAAATATATAGAGGTATTCATATTTCTATAGCTGACTTGCTATATAAAAAAGCAAATGTAGCTTTGAAAAAAGTTTTTGGATTATTTTGTATACTTTTCTTTGCAAAAAATTGCACAAAATAGAAATAACAATGTATAAATAAATTTTACTGTTACCCCTGTATAATGTATTAATTGATAGAAAGGATCTAGAGAAAACTGATCAAACTGTAAACATTTAATATGACCTTTCATAAGAAAAACAAAAAATCTAATTAGACATCGCAGAAAACAAACAAGCAAAATGCAGTTATTTGATGCATATTTGAAAGAAAAATACCATTAAAACAATCAAAAATAAAGGTGAGACTATGGGTAATGCTTACCTCCAGGGGTAAGTGGACTGGAGGAGTGATGGCTGCACTTGTTAGTTCACGTTTAGTGCATCAACTTGCAGTTGGTTTCTGCGGTCAGTTTTTAGTGATTGAGGTCCATGTTTTGTTCCATTATTCAGCCACTTAAATTTTTCTTTTTCTTTTGTATAAAACGGTCATTCTTAATGTTTCTTTTAAAGATACTCTGCACAAATCAGGCTAAACTGCCCAGTGCTGTTCTAAAGCTCTGAATTATGAAAAACTTAATGTAACGATTACTATAAAAATTAGACAGTAAATTCAAACAGAGTTCTCTGCACCATACTTGGCAAGTAAATATGCAAGAAAATACACAAATAAACATATAATTGAAGTTCCCTGTTTTGTTTAAAGGACAGGGATCGAACTCTGATCTTTACAACAGAAGTTTGTGGAGGTGTTTCGTGGTACGAACAACAGAGATTTTGAATTCAGATTCTGTCTTTTCCAGCACACTGAGTTTGCAATATTATGGACCATGTTTCTACTGGTGTACTTCTTGTCTGTATGTATATTTCAGCAACTCTGGCTTACTGAATTCCCTGCTTGGGTAATAGAATTGAATTATGATTCAGTCTTAATGCAATCTCCTAATTTAGAGCCCACTTTTAAAGACCAAGCTATTATCCTACAAACTCCCTGCGTTAATCTCCCACTGCCTGAAAGGTGAGGATGGTCTCCTGCGATGATGTATTGAGTGATTTTCTCTGGCAGAAGACCCTCTGAAATACCAGAGACTAAGCTCTGAAATATAGACATGTCAGCATCTGTTCCCGTTTCTGGAGATAATGAAGGCTAAAAATAAACATAAAAAAACCTTCAGCCAGCAGGATGACAGTGTGTTTTATCTTTAGGAGTGTTGGTGGAAACACTGCGAGAAGCTGAGGTGGAGCTCATTGATACGGAGACGTGTAACCAGACAGACTGGCATAGCGGTCACGTCACTGACAACATGGTCTGTGCTGGATGGGAAAGTGGTGATGCCGACACGTGTCAGGTAATGTCTGCCTGAAACTAATTCAACTCTTAAAGCAGTGGTTTAGTGCAAAAAAAAAAAAAAAAAAAAAATCAATTTTGAACAATGTTCCCTTTAGGAAATCAGTTTAAACATGTTGCCGTCTAAAGTCATATCTCTGGCTTTGCAAGGGAGCTTTGGGGCTTAGAAATGGAAGATGTTTAGCATAATGCAAACTGCATGCCTAAATCGTTACACACTCACCTTAAACAACATTAAATAGATTCTAGCAGACATGCTTATGTGCTTTCTGACACTGCATGAACAGTGTTATCTCTGAAAATGGATTACAATTCCAAAAGCCAGGCCTCGAGATTAAAGCACTGCTTAGATTAGGTATCTAGCATAGTTTTTGTCCATTTTTATAGAGAATATAACTTCTTACAGTGTCAGAAACCAAACAAGCAAGTCTATTTGCTTAAGAAACACGGATAAGCTTGCATCCATTAGAATATATTATGAAATATATCTATCTCTGTATAATGTCTTTGAAGGGGGACAGTGGAGGACCCCTATCTTGTTACAGTGAGGCCACAAGAAGATTCTACATTTACGGTATAACAAGTCATGGAGAACAATGCGGCCTGCCAAAGAAACCTGGCCTGTACGCGCGTGCCAGTCGCTATACAGCATGGCTCAGAAGGACACAGGGGAGGACAGTTTCCTCATCAACAGTAATACAACCCACTATCCTGCACGTCATCCTCCCTGCTTTGATCTGCCAAACCTGCACACTCATCTGAGGGACCACTGGGCAGCGGCTGGGACGTTCAGTCCACCAGGGTCCTTTACAAGGCAAGCGGTTTTAAAATAAAACAGAAAATGATGCACATGAAAAATATGCTCGTCCACCATTCATTACTTTGAAAAGGTCTGTTTACTAAAGGTCCAGTTAGCAGTGGCAGTGGTCTAGTGGTAGGATACTTGCCTATGGACCTATGGCTCAAGAGGTCCCAGGTTCAAATCCCACCACTGGGTCCCTGAGCAAGACTCCGAGTTGCTTAACCCTGAGTTGCTCCAGAGAGACTGTCCCTGTAATCAGGACATCAAAGACGCTCTGGATAAGAGGGTCTGCTAAATGCCGTAAATGTAAATGTCCAATCAGTTTCGATCATCATGGAGAACATCAGATCAGCATCCGCCCAAAAGATCCAACAGCTGTGCTTCACTGGACTCAGAGAACAGTTTTATAATGACAACAAAAGCCACTTAAACAATCTATTCTTCTTACAAAATGCAAATTAGGGTTCAAGAAGAATCTTTGTTATTATTTTTACAAAATGCTGTCTTTGTGGTTGCTTTAAACTTCAAGGAGTGCAAGTTTTGCGTTAAATTTGCTTTGGTACACATCAAACTATAGAGACACTAGAAGTCCTGTGAAATTGCTGTACCTCTTCCTCCTGACCCCCTTTTCCACTTCCTAACTATCCCTACTTCTTCCCCTGGGACACCTTTTCTTCATAAATAACTATAACATTGAAATGTGAGATGTATTTGAGAAGGACCTCAGCATAAAGTGGGACAGCAGTGCATAAAACAGCTTGCGGCTTCCTGTAAAGCAGCAGATGACAAAGAGCTTTTGTTCAATGATAATCAATACATTTTACCACCCAATATCACCAAAAACATGAGAACTGGTGGTAAAAAAAAAAAAAAGGACTGCTGGTTTACATTTCTCTGCAGATAAGAAAACATGCTGACCCCTGGTGGAGAAACATTAAGGCGACATTTTAGAACATAAGCTCCAAAAGGTGCTGGTCAAACTGCTGATGAGGATTTTAGCAGCTGACCTGAACCTAAAAGAAAAAATGCTTATCATTTGTACAATGCATTGCTGGGTTTTGCTCCACACTTGTTTGAGACCGTTCAGGAGTATAGTCTCATTTTTAAATTTGTTGCTTTCAAAAAAGGTTTTTTAAATGTATTTTTGAGGAATAGTTAATAGTCCTCTAATTTCTAGGGCAGTGGTGGGCTAGTGGTTAGAGAGTTGGCCCAAGGATAAGAAGGTTGTGGGTTTGACTCCCAGACCAGTAGGTTGCCCTGAGGTACCCCTGAGCAAGGTACCATCCCCCATCACTGCCCCCCGCTGCACGGTGTGTGGGGGTGAAAAGCAGAGGTTGTGCCACTGTGCGCGGTGCAGTGTTTCACAATGACAAGAATAGTCACTTTCACTCTCAGTCCAGTCCCTGTAGCTGACCAGTCCCAGAGATAGAGGCAGTGTGGGCAGCGGTGGCCTAGCGGTTAGGGCGTTAGCCGCATGATCGGAGGTTCAAACCCCTTCCCAGTAGGTTGCCCTAAGGTACCCTTGAGCAAGGTACCGTCCCTGTCACTGCTCCCCGGGCGCTTTCAATAGCTGCCCACTGCTGCACGGGTTTGAGTGTGCATGGGTTAAATGCAGAGGTCCAATTTCGTTGTGGTTCATGTGTGCTGTGCCGTGACCTCGCAATGAGCTGGTGTCACTTTCAGTGTGGGTTCATCCTAAATCCAAACAAAAGAACTGGAAGCTCCTTCAAGAAGCCTGAGGGATTATTCCTAATGACTTAAAAGCAATAACAAGAAAAGTTGTTCAGGCTGTTTTGAGAACAACAGTGACCAAATATGGACTTGTTAAAATTATTCAAACTCTTTGTCTTGCAGACTTTATTACATTTATGTTTGCACATGTTTCAATTAATCACATAGGAGTGTTGTCTCACTTGCCAAGCAAAATGAAGAGGGTGATGTTGGCTTGTACTCACACTTTACTTAGCTCAAATATAATACAGAATGCAAAAAAAAAACCAAAAAAAAAAACCAAATAGTTTGTTTAATATGTTTAATTAAATCTAAGTATTGGCATTGTAATTAACAGACTCACCCCTTCCCAAAAACACTACATTTTTATATCTGGTCCATCAGAACAGTCATATAAGGGCACTAAGAGTACGAAGTACTAATGTGAATATCAATCTAATCCAGTTGGGCATACCCCTAAACAGATTAAAATGGAGAATTAGCAGCTGTATATTATAAACTGTATAAATGTTTTTGCAGAATGATAATGCCAAAAGACTCACGTGTGCATACGCACTAACATTTTCAGAAGACTACAGCACATGAGGACTGGAACATTAAGACACATAGTGCAAATTCTTAATTGTAAGTTTGTGTGTAACACAGTTATCGTTTTTATTTGATTCTTCTTCTGAAGCCAGTGATGCAAAGAATTGCCATCAAGTATTAGAGATCAGTCAAGTTTAAGGGACCTGATGACTGGTTCCACTTGATTATACAGTAACACCAGTGAGACACTACAATAACCTACACACAAGCCTTCCTTATTTTCACCATTCCAAAGTCCCTTTGACATCAGTATAAGCTAAACATACAGCAATAATAATAAAACAATAAACATAAAAAAGTCAAACTTCCACAGGTTAATAAGGCATGGAGATTATCTTGAAACCTTTTTTTTGACCCTAAGTGTACATTAGTTCAATGCATAAAAAAAACTCAAGATACATGTTCAGTATCTTCAAATAAGCTTGTGCTTCCTGTGAGAACACTTTAAATTAAATGCCATGCCTTACTCTTGGCAATATCGGTTATAAAATCTTTCTTTGTGTAAGCAACTTAAGGTTTGTATGTAAACCTTTCACCAATAAAACAACTAGTAGTTCTGAGTAAAAGCCTTAAAAGATATGAACAAACCAATTTGCATGAGAACCACTCAGAAGGTGTGTTAAACTCACACAGCGAATCATGCTGGTGAGACTGTTAATACTCAATAATATCCATGTGAAGTTCTGTCCAGTGCAGGAGAAATGGCACTAATGACCTTGAGATGAGCACCTTGAGGGTCAGACGTTTTTTCACAAGCCCTCTTGGAGCCCTCTTTTTTTTTTTTGCCCTGTTATATATGGTCCCAGTCTGCGTGGAAGCAGCACGTGCAGCTGGTAGCTGGTGTTGTTTTTCCTTTGCTAAGCAGCACTTTTTCCTCCCCATATGGACATAAACGGCACTGGATATCTTTGAAAATTTACACTTGCACTTCCAGAATGAAAAATTAAGAACACTCCCACCAATATAAAGGCTCAAAAGCTAGCGGGGTGAAGAAGGAGGGATAAAGTGCAAGAAGTTTCATGTATTTGTCCCTCCGGTCTTCTGTCAAGTCTCAGATGAAACCTGAAAATCTGAAGGGCAGTTAAACAGTTGCTTAATGGAAGAAGCGACTGCAAATCGTTCTTTGTCATCAGCTGTTTATGTGCATGACAAAGGCAGCAAAAGTCAATGAAGACTTAAAGTTAAAATCATGACGACAAGAGTCAGCGTGGTTTAACCTGTTATTGCGGAAAGGACTTGTAGGAAAAAAGCACCAGCCTCCTGGAGTTAAGCAGCCTTTAAGGAATGGTCAGTTCTGCTGAAGAGTCCACAGCAAAAAACAGACCTTACTGGGCCGCAAGTATGATCACATTATTGAGAGAAACTACACTGAGCAGGGAGGCAGACAGAGGAAGAGCTTTTAAAAACCATGATGGAGCCAATGCTCCTTCATCCTCTGGCATCCACATCCACATGCCAAAAGCAGATGGAGATACTGCCACGTTTGCCCTGTGAGCAGATCTTTGGGCGTAAAGTGCCGCTCTGAACTCTTAGAGAAGCTCCAGTGCACAGCTCACATGTTGTAGGCCACATAGATTGGGTCCAGCTGGTCAGCCAGGAATGAGTCACGCAGGTGCATGCGCTGCTTTTCACCCCGGGAGTTGATGGGGATGACACCAGGGTCTACAACGACCACCACACCAACGATAAGGTGATGTTCTTCCAGAACCACGTTGGTGACCAATGGCACCAGGTCCAGTGCCTCCTGCTCTGAACCACTCAGCTCAGCCACAACCACCAGTAGATTGGTCCATGTGAACACAGCACTGTGAAGGAAAATGAACACTTCAATCACAGTCGATCACAGAGCAGTGTTAACAATCTGGGCAGAAATATATTGACTGATATGAGATAATTCCACAGTAGTATCTATCAGAAAGGAAGTACTGCTGCGTAATATATATCTCAATAAACACACACAGTGCTGTGCAAAAGTTTTAGGCAGGTGTGGAGAAAATGCTGTAAACAAAGAACGCTTTCAGAAATGGAAGTGTTTATCATTTATTTTCATCAATCAACAAAATGGAGTGAATGAACAAAAGAGAATCTAAATCAAATCAATATTTGGTGTGACCACCCTTTGCCTTCAAAACAGCATCAATTCTTCTAGGTACACTTGCACACAGTTTTTGAAGGAACTTGGCTGGTCAGTTGTTCCAAACAACCTGTGTTTCTCCTCCGTGTGACATTGATGATCATCAGCACCTGTTTAAACCTAAAACTGGTTGATCATACACCGACTATAATCCTACAAAATCCCTGATTTTGTGCAAGTGTACCTAGAAGAACTGATGCTGGTTTGAAGGCAAAAGGTAGTAACACCAAATATTGATTTGATTTATTTTTCTTTTGTTGGCTCGCTTTGCATTTTGTAAATGGATAAAAATAAACAATCTTTATTTATTTTTCTTCACATTCTTTGTTTACAGTATTTTTTCAAACCTGCCTAAAACTTTTGCACAGTACTGCGTGTGTGTGTGTGTGTGTGTGTGTGTGTGTGTGTGTGTGTGTATATATATATATATATATATATATATATATAAAAACTGCAGATTTCATTAATTCACAGCCTCCACTGCACTCACTTTCAAGACATTCAACACCTTCCAATTGGTGAATTGGAAGTGACCCAAGCCCAATATTTACGTAGAGCAAAACATTACTTTGAATGCCATCACAGGCATTATTTCTGCTGTCTTACCTCTCTGCAATGCTGCGGTGTGCCCTAGAAACTGAGGTTTCAATGTCAATTGGGTGATAGCGTAAACCCCTTAACTCTAACGTCTCATCCAAGGAGCCAACTACAAACAGTGCATCATGGCGATCTAGAGGAAGACAGAAAGGATAACTCTTCTTTGGTGTTCCCACATTTGTTGCAAAGACTATATTCTGACATTCATCTATACTGGCCTACATAACAGTCCATTCAACTACAATTCTCCTTTGCCTTGCCTAAGATAGTTGTTAAGTATATGCCAAGGTTCAAATTACTATAATGTTATAATTCAAGTGAGTTTATACAGTCAAAGCCAGAGGTTGGGCAGCCCCTGGTCTAACTAAATTCTGTTAATTTACAGGTGAAAATAAGTAAACATCATCTACAAATATTGTGTCATTTGATGAGGGTGTTTTGCATATGACTATTATCCTTTCTCATCTATCTGACCTCCACTGGCATCCAGCAGCTCAGTTCTCCTAACAAAGCCCAAGTAGCCGGTCCTGGCCCACAAAGTGTGGGGCTCCCCAAAGCTCAGCCGCATGTTGAAGTGGTCTGCTTGCAGGCTCTCTTCCCCGTAAATGGTGTAGTAACCACTGGCATTGTGAGGACTGTTCACCCAGATCTAATGAAAAGTGCAAACAAGGACATAGCAAAGCAATGAGAGAGGAAAAAAGTCTAACCAAATGTTTGGAAATCACAGTTAAAATGTACAGCAGCAAGAACATTTCCATAGAAATGAAACAAAATCTCTAACAATCACATTCAGCATGAGTATATCTAGATCAAGTTTAAGCATCAAAACCTCATAGTTCTCAGTAAATGTTACTGACAAAAAAGCCACAAAACAACTGTTAAAAAAGTCAACCACATGCTGTTTGTTATAAACTGTACATGTATTACATACCAAGTGTTCTGTTGATATTATGGAAATTTAAGTATACATACAGGTTTTATACAGGTTTAAAGGTTTTTAGGAATGGTGAAATGTTTTAATTTTCATCTCTGTTTCACTTCGAATATGTTTAATAAGCTCCCACTTGAAAAGATTGGTGAGTGTGTATGCGTGTCCTTTTACCTCGCCTAAATGCGAGTCCCCAAGAGGCCCCTTGGTTTCTGGATTAACAATAATAACTCGCACTCCTGGAAGAATCTAAGAACAAAAAATAATACCCAATTTACTTCCACTGTTCAATCCTTTAATACTGATACACATTTGTCCCACTGTAAAAAAAATGTGAAAAGACTTACAGTTCCTGACTCCATGAGTGGAAGAGACTGTGGAGCTCCTCTCTCTACTAGCCTCACTCTGTGATACACACCCACACAAACACACACACTGTTAATGTTGCCACTAGATCTGAAATTGACATCAGTAGAGTTGGTTAATTCTTACCTGTCATGTCGGAGAGATTTCAGATCTACATAAACAGTAGAAGGATCTGGACCAGCTGTTCCCTACATAAGGCAACAGAGAAGAAAAGAAAAGAGAAACAGATAAGGGTAAGGCGGTTTCTAAAATGTTCACACGTTTCCACATCTTATTTCGCCACCTTAAAGGACTAAAAGCATCCATTGTAAATTGGCTGGATTATTCTTAAATTCAAAAAGTTAGTGAAAAGTAGTTTTGACTTTGTTCCATAATCAGCAGTTAAGTACAAACAAGGTGTGGATTAAAAAGCAGCACCAAAAGGCAACAGAAAAATTGTTATATTTTACATTCTTTATATTCTCCAAGCACCTCACCGATATCATTCATGAAAACCTTTGAATTCAGCAGTCAGTTTTTTTAAAAGCTTTATTGTGGTTTTTTTTTCTGACCTGCAGACAGATGGCCAGGTTGACTCTGGAGCCGAAGGCTGTGCTGACTGCTCGTGGAGACAGGCCCAGATCTTTGAACAGCTTGGAGAATGACTGACTGAGTGCCAGACGCGGCCTCTCCTCTGCCACCACCACACAGCTCCGCACGCATGACAGGTTCACCCCCCGAGTCTTAAAATACAAACCACAGCTCTCAGTCTCAGGGAGAAACAGGGCACTAAATGATTCCCTAAGTGGCATTTGTAAAACAAGTCAAGAACATTTGATTTGTAAAACATTCATACTGCTGAAAGAATATAAAGACAATAATAGACCATTTCTGTTCTATTTCTGGAGCTAAAGGTTGTGATGTTTGCTTTTGAGGCCAAAACCTTAGAGCCTGAATCAATGGGTTCAAAGAGAGAATAGAAATAGGAGTGTGTATGTGTTTGTGTTCTTACCTTTAGTACCTCGGTCTGTGTTCCCAGGCCCTTGGTGCAGAGCTCCATTACCGAGTAGGAGCAGAAGGTGTCTCTTATCTTGTACTGACTGAGTGTGGTCAGCCATAGAGGCAAAGAGTTCTCCAGCTCCATTGGAGGAATCAAGATGGACTGGTGACCTGAGTACACACTAAAGCCAAGCACACAAACAAAGATTAGGGAGGAAAAAAGTGAGAGGAAAGAAAAAGCTGCACTAAAATGCACAAATATATAATAAGATCTACTTGGTATACTGTACAAGACATGTAGTTCAAGTGATAAATAATATTCATAAGTTGTGAGGTTTTGCTGCAGTGTTCCATAGCTTTTTTTTTTTTTTTTAATCTTCATCCAAAATCCTTATATATTTATGCATATTACATATAAAATTGATGTTAAGACAGTGGTCCTTTTTCTTTCACCATTTAGATGTAAAGGGAATAAATCACATATCTAGAATCTGCCAAACAGAATATTTTCAAATTTTTGTTGTCTTTTCACCGAATTTCTTTGTTTGTGTATTACCTAGAAAGGCACCAGAGCACAAAGCCGAGGCCACAGTAGGGATCAAGGCAGATGGCAACCTGTCTAGAAGAGTAGAGCTCACACTGAAGCTTAATGGAACGACACAGTGCACTCACTGCTGCATGGGAAATCTGAAAAGAAAAAATAAAATACTGCTCAAAATCTACACCAATTAACAGTATTAATTAATACATGAACCCTAAGTATCAGTCAAATGACAGATCTGCTGCTGAATTCATTATAACTAATTAAGTGCAGTGAATGACTGGCAGAAAATCAGATAATGCCAAAAGTCTAAAAAGAAGATTTGAATGTGAACAGTTACACTGAGGCCTATCACACTTTACCAGTCTACAAGTTCAAGATGAGGACTAGTGTCTTCTTATTTATTACAGTGCCAAAGTAAAACAAGAACTAAAAGAAAGGCATGATAGGGACTCTAAGAACAATTACCTTGACTCCTGTCAGCATACCAGTTGTGGAAACACTGAAGTCCAGATAGGCCAACATCTCTGCTGTGGGAGGCTTATAGATTTGAGGTGGCCGTTTTCTCGGAAGGTCATCTGTGCACACAACACAACATAACAGAGTTTAAGGGCAGTAGGCTTAGATTTCCCTAGAGAGATACAATTTCAGAGGTTATGAATGAGATCTGTGATTACAATCCAGTATGAATTTGCCATATTCCTTTTTGGAACAAAACCTGCCAGAGTAGTGTAGAATAGGGCTGTTGTTTTTGCTGTGGCATATGTCGGATTACCCTCATGTGACAATACAGTCTATCTGGTCTGTCTGCAGGAATCAAGAAGCAATTCCATGCTGCAAGTTTTTTCTCCCTTACAGACTAAAACTTATTCCAATAAACATAAGTGGCTCGAACAGCACTTAGATTAGATCAATATAAGGACATATTTTCACAGTTTCATTATGATCCCAGCAGGCAGCTGGGAATCTAAATACCTGTGTCTATGATAGTAGGCCATGTCTTCACGTTTACACTAGCCGCAGCCTCCTTGGATCGTAAAGTCTTCATAAGGGACTGGGTGGTGAGGATGCAAGCTGCTTTACTCACCTAATCACATAATATAAAACATCTTACATTAACATTAATGGCATTGGTATTTGTTAAAATAATCAATACTGTCAAACATTCACATAATTTTAAGAACAAAACAATGAAAAGGACCTAACTGAGCAATCTACCACTCTGAATGACTTTTACATCTCAAAGACTGAATCAAGGAGAAACTTTAAATGCAATTTGTGAGACTCACGTCTATGATCATGCGGACTGTGGGTAATGTGGCAGTCAGATTCTGTGGATGAGGGGGTCGCACCGTGACTGGGATGCAGCCAGCATACAGACACCCATAGAAAGAGGCAATAAGATCTATGCCTGCAGAGGAAGAGAAAAGGTGGTGTCAATTTCAAAGCAGAGGTTTAACCAGATATGGGCCAAATCCTGTGCTACACTTATCAGAGGGAGGAAGTCTTTACCAGGCGGGTAGAGTAGCACTACATTGTCTCCGGTGTTAATGCTTCCTCTCTCCAGTAGGGCTGCTGTGATCTTCTCAGCTCGCTTGTGCAATTGCACACAAGTGGCTGTGCTCACTGCTGCCCCCTGCAGAGGAAAATGGCAAATAGTAAGTGTAAGTGTAAAATAACCATTACCCTCTTTTTCTGTTTCTTGTGTGTCCAATTACTAAGGATACTCATCAAGGAACTATATGAAAAACAAACCACAATAAGCAGTTCTCTCTTAATCTGTCCTTACAAAAACAACAGATTCTGAATTCTTTCTTTTACTTACTTTGGCGTTGAGTAGCACATACAGGACATGGTCTGGATCACTCTGTGCTCTCCACTGCAGTGCCTCTGACAGGAACTGGTGCTGTAAGACACAAGAGTCTAAATAGCTGCACAGTGTGTAAATGAGAACTCCATCTGCCATGCAATATTGTGATTTATCTTTATAATCTACACATTCAAACCACTATAAAACTTAAGCAAGAAGGCAAGCAGCACACCAACAACTCATTGGCAACTTCAAAAAATGAAAAGAGGAAGGATGGAATTACAAAACAATAACAGTAACCTTTTGAGGCAATAAAAAAGCATGTACCCTTTTTGTGCAAGACAGAGCTGCACTCCTGACAAGCACATTGTAAGACAGTGAAAGGCTCATGCAGATAGAGAACACTGCCCACGGCATCATGCAGACTATTGTGTTAATGTGTAAGGGACTATGAAGTTAGGGGCTCATTTACATACAAAATATCAGAGAATCCATAGCGGCTCTTAAGCACGGCTGAAACACTGTCACCTGCATGAGCTTGTCTCTTTAAAGACCAAGTTAACTGACTGGCGATTCTGGCTAAAAACCTTTAAGCGATTACTTTCCATGTTTAACAGCCTTTAATAGTGCGCTTATTTTATCTAATTTATCTTTATTTATTTATTCTGATATGCTATTTTAAAATTTTACTAATTAAAAAGTATATAATTTAGTATATTTTAAATGCAGAATGTTTACATGGTCAGTGAGAAATTTGGTTAAATAATTATGATTTGAGTATTTACCAGAATAATCAGGATTATCATTTTTGCCATTGTCAGTCCTAATGTGTAGTAGATGAACACAAGGCATGTACTACTACAGAAAGTAAGTTGAATTTTTTTTTCTGGGCTATTCGGGGTTAAGTAACTGCTTTCCCATGGCATTTAGGGCAAAAACGGTCTTGCATATGTAGCCAATCCTGAAGCAAAACCTTTTTAACCCCACAAAAAAGTGAAACTCAATAAAATGTACTATTTTTCCCAATAATTCTGGACTGATTATCAATAAAAACCACATTTTAAAAACACTGGAAATGTATTTTCCTACTTTGACCCTTCAAAATAATCGGTTCTACTCTGAACAAGAGTTTTGCATTTGGTAGCACTATGACTGAATTCATGATGGAACGACCGAATCCAAATTCAGCTTTTAAATCGTCAGAAGATTTTGCTCGTAAGTACCACGTTAAGATGCCCATGGAAGAAAAAGAAAAAAAAAAAACTATGACAGAGTAATTTGAATTCATGTGATTTTAAACCGGAAAAAACTACAACACTAACAGTAACACTTTCAGACTGTGCAGACTTCTATTGCAGCACTGAAATGCTGGAATTTGCTACATAGGAGACACTTTTTCCAACATTAGGGAAAAAGCTACTCTCTCTGGAGCCTTGATGAAGGTAAGATGTTCCTCAGCTGCCTGTAACAGAGTTGTAGCTTAGGTCAGCCCAAGTGTGTGCGCACACTGTTGTGAAGCTGCTTCTGTAGTTGTACATTCAGAACACACAAACGCACAAGCAGTAGAGTAGGGCTGCTAACAATCATGCTTACCATAGTCATGGAGCACATAGAGAGCTAGAGGCCCATGCCAATAGAAAACAAAGAGGGGAACAAACTCTTAAAGTCTCCTCCATATAAAGACAATAGTTTTGCAGGTTGTGTTAGACAGTATTCTTTATTGCTGAGCATTATATTATTATTTATAATCTGATTATGATTTTAATCTGCTAAAAAGCAGCACTCAGTGCATTGTATATGCAGGTCCACATGAGAACAAAGAGATAGATATAAATTATATATTCAGAAAAGTATTTTATAATGATGCAATCCATGTTGATCTGCATAAAGAGATCCTTCCATTTCATTCGGCTCTGTTCAAAACCATTAAAGGCTCTTAACAAAACACACCTTCCTTGATGAGTCCTGATCCTCAATGAGGCCCAGTTCCCTGCCTGCAGCCTGAGCAATCCTCTTCCCTGCCACCAGGTTTCCCACCATGATGGAGGCTGGACCTACTCCCACTGTTAGACAGAACACCTTGTTAAAGAGGAATTCCGCCAGTAATTTAAAATGTATGGATAATTAACTGCAATAGATAGTGAATTATACTGAAATTAGACAAAATGATGGAATTTCCCTTTCCATACCAAAAAAAAAAAAATGTGCTTTTACAGTTTAAATTCACAAAAATAAACAGATTAAAATAAAATGAACTCCATTACTTACCTGGTTGTTTTTGGCGGGGTTTGGGGAGGTTGGTCACACATGTGTGAGGACACAAAAGGATATTGCAGGGGTGGAGGGAGCCCTCCAGGAAGCGCTGTTTAGTCTCATACATGTGGATGCCACCCAGTGGGGTTTTGGGCAAGGTGTTGGCTGGCACTAATGCTAAACAGTACAATCCCACCTGATGGATACTGTCTATGGCCTAAGAAAATGAAAGAATGTAAGCAAGAAATTTTACTGAATTATATAAAAAAAATATGCCACTGAATGTCAAAACAATGTGAGACAAATAGAAACAGAAGCCTGACTCCTTATTGGATATATTGCCATAGACCCTTGTAGGGAGGGGAACAAAAGGAAAGAAAGAAAAGAAAAAAAAAAACCCTTTGATGTTATTAGTGGGAAGCATCAAGGAGCTGATATTTGTATATCTTTATTTTTACTTAACACAAAATAAAACGCAGTATTCTTGAAAATTTGTATAATTTTGTTTGATTTGGAAGATATAAATAAATGGGGTCAAATCAATATAGTAAAACAAAATCACCTGGAAATTAGGCAAATCACCTGGAAATTATAAATTTGCAGATTACTTCAACAACCTAACATAACTTCTGTATGCTGAGAAAATTCTCCAGATGCACATTCCAAAGGTAGTGCAGTGCCTTGCTACCTGTAAGACTCTGCTCATCCACTGGAAGCTGTCCTCCTCACTGGCGTCAGGCCTCTGCTCCGCCACCATCACAATCCGCTCGTCGTAGAACACAGAGACCGAAAACACTGCGATCCTGCACCCGACACATACACACACCGCCGTCAGAATCCTGCTGCGCTCATAAAGGGCCAAATTAGCACGGAGTACAGTATTACACATTAGAACAGCACTCACCTCCCTCTGTAAACGGTTTTAATTGGCTCCACAGCCAGCGCCGTGGCTACCAGGTCATCTGCGTTATGCCTTCGGCCACTGACCGCCAGTAGCCCCTCGGTCTTTCCCACTACAAACACCAGACTGCCCTGAAAAAGGAGTACAAACACAACCGTATGAGATGCAGCAGCTATGATGCTCTTCCTTAAACATTGACCGAACATGTTTTAAAACAGGATTGATATTTACATTTGCATCATTTAGCAGGTATATATACACACTATATATGATATGATACATTTATATGAAATAAGCTCTTACCGGCCCCACAAACCCCAACAGGCCAGTCCGGGTGAATGGAATCTCTCCTATAGGAGTTCCACCAGAGTTCACAGGAATCACCTACAGACAAGCAGCAGTGAATCAGGTGAGCAGAGTACTGAGACGAAAGGCTGTATTCTTTAACCGTTTAACACAGGGGTCTTTTGGCAAATGTTCCAACATGTATTATGTCTAACATTAATATCAAACACAAACTGATAAACAAGCTTGAAATGTCAAAACTCTGTATATGCCATAAACTAAACAGTAAAAAAAGTGTCTGTAGTGCACTAACTTCAACTGAAATTGCTTAATGTCATACAAAACCAATTTACACAAAGAATTAAGTGAATTTCAAAAACAAGTGCCGAATATTTCATGTGTCGCACCTCAAAGGTGTTTTTGGTGACTCCTGGTAAGCCGTAGTACATGGTTCCTCCAGCCCGAGAGTTCAGCACAATCTCTCCGATCTCGTCCGTCTTACACAACATGGGAGGCCCATCTGGCTTGACTATACACATAAGAGCTGCAATACAAGAGAATTTGGTGTAGCCGTCACAGACAAGATTACTTAAACAATGTAACAGAAAACAGATAGATGTTTGCTTTTCAGATTACTGCACAGCAGTAGATTGAAGGAATAGTCTGGCAAACAAATTAACAATTTCCTCCAAACCCCAGATGTAGCCAAACAGCCAGGACAGATGTTGGCATCCGAACCGGATATCTTTAGTACTGCACTAGAAAATTAAGTTAAATGTAGCTGACGCATATATCATCATAACTGTCTCACACCATGTCTACTTGACAAGTAATCAGACAGATTTGCTTATATGTGTAATGGCACTGCATGATGGCAAAAGTTGTGACCAAATAACCTCTGAAAGTAACATTTTCCTTTTTTATGCACTTCTAATAGTAGTATGAACTGTTCCATCGGCACCCTGGCCTACGTCTGAGTATGCGCTAACCTCCAGGCATGACGTGGCCAACATCCTGCACAGTAAGTGCTGAGTTTTTGTCCTCAGTGTTGACCCGGATCACTCCATGACTCAGTCCTCCCATGGACAGGATGGCCCTGGCAGGGAGTGGAGCACCTTGGGCACCCGGCCTACACATACAAACACGTAAACACACACAAGGAAATAGTACAATAATTATGTTCAGCTGAAATAAAAAAAATATTTTGTGATAAAAGCCATTACTGCCAGGCCCAGTCTCCTGTGACCTACATCAGGTGTAGATGGTAAGCTTGTACTTACCTACGTATGGCTACTGTCATGGCTTCGGGAGAAGAGGCACAGGGACAAATGACCTCAGGCTTAAGTCCATGAGACTGGAATACATTCAAGAAAGCATCACAGGAGGAGACTGACCCTAAAACATACAAACAAACCAAAAAAAAAAAAAAAAAAAAAAAAAATCAGATAGCAAATTGAAGAATATCTTGATAAGATATTCATTGTGTGTGATTATTGCTGGGTGCTGGTTAGTTTGCTCACAAGGATTGGCCCCGTCGGCTACAATGAGCATACGCAGAGAGGACATGTTGATGTCCTTCTGATCTCGATGAGCCATCATAGCCCAATGCAGGTCCCGACACTTGACCAAGGCCACACGTGCTGCACATGGTGAGAGACACACAGACATAAAAGTTTCACATAATTAAACAAGCTGTAAACAAAAAAAGTCTACTAACTCAAGTTTAATAGTGATATTTTACAAATGTCTAAACATTTTGGAAAATGTATTTCTGTTGAACTGCACTCCAACAATGGAAATATTTGTGAAAGGAAAAATAATACAATCCCAAATAAATTCATTGCCATGTCACATGTCTCTACTCTATAGAATCCCAGAAACCCATTTTGACATTATTGCTAGCTAAAGGTGGGAAAAAATGGCAAAATAAAGCTAGAAATTGTATCATGAACACTTGAGTAAATACAGCTAAGGGGTAAAGAAGCTGGCCCAACCTTTGCTGACGTGGACTCTTTGCACCCAGGAGAGAGGGCAGGCTTTCATGACAGAGTAGGGAACACTGATGGTGTGGATTCTGTTCATCACACTCTGGGAAAACAACACAAGACGAGGGTTAAGAGTTACCTTGATGAAGCAGCACCTGAAAGCAGCTGAGTAAACAGGAAATCAAAACACAACAAAAAACGGCAAGCAAACCCACCGTTAGTACCCCATGCCACAAGCCCATGTCTTTCTTGAAGTCCAGAACATTGACTAATGTCTCTCCTGAAAAACACAACATTTTTCATTTAAATGTATTCCACATCAGTGTTTATGTTAATTTGAAATGAAAGCTTCTGTTCTCCCCACCCAACATGACAAATCCCTCTTTTCTTATTAATCACGTCAGTCTTACAAAGCACGTCCTATGGTAACTGTTATTCAACATAGTTCCAGGCTTTTGCGCATTCATGAAATATTTATCAGACAAAAAAAAAAAAAAAAAAAAAAAAACACAACAAAAAAACAAAACCAAAAAACAAGGCTTTCTGCAACTATACAGGAATACGAGCTCTCTCAATTATTTAACATTTTCTGGTTTTGCTGGTTTGTTGGAAGCAGGCCTAATTCCCAGTCTCCTCTGCAAATATCCTGCTTGCGCATGCCCACACCTCTAAACACAAACATACATAAACAATAAGCAAACTGATTGTTATGTAAACAAAAATATACATTACCGTATACTACATGTTCTTTTTAATAAGACTGACCTAAAAATGTACTGAATATACATTTAAGGCATTTAGTAGACACTCTTATCCAGAGCGACTTCCATGTCCTGATTACAGGGACAGTCCCCCGGGAGCAACTCAGGCTTAAGGGTCTTGCTCAGGGACCCAGTGCTGGTAGTGCCAGAGGTGGGATTCGAACCTGGGACCTCTTGAGCCATAGGTCCATAGGCAAGTATCCACCACTAGACCATTACAGTATTTATTTTCACTCTGTTCATGCCAAAATAATATACAATTACAGTTCTACAATTATACAGGCTGTTTGATACTAATCCTGATAAATAATGCGATAACAATAAAACACCTGAAAGGTGAAGTGAAACACATTAATTATCCTGTTACAATGACACCTAAGCAAGGTTTTTTCTTACGATATAAAAAATAAGATGAAATAAAGCTGTTACGATATTGCACTGGTATTGTTGAGACAAGATCGATGTGTAAATCCATTAAAATAAAAAGTCAAAAAAAAAAAAAAAAGGCAATTTCAGTAATGTCTATGTGGTAGTATGAAGGAGTGCCCAAAGTGTGTGTTGTAATGAAAGGCTTTTTCTCAGGCTGAAGTCAATTATGATGGGAGTACTATAGCGTGACTCACCTTCACAGTAATTACACGCCTGAGTGAGAGCCTGGCAGTGTGTCAGCATTGAGATTTTGGAGACAGCCACCCCCATGACTGTGCCTTCTTTACTAGCCTTGTACTGAAAAAAAATGCATCATACCATTAGCAGCATGTAAAAAAACAGGGTAAATCATATCATATATATATATATATATATATATATATATATATATATATATATATATATATATATATATATATATATATATATATATATATATATATATATACACACACACACACACACACACACACACACACACATAAACACACATATTCAGGCCTACATGTACACACCCACACTGTGCCTTACCTCAATATAAGCAGTGTCAGTGTTGGCAGTGGGTATGTGTGGCTGCCAGTCCTTAGAAGGTTTTGTAAGGTACTTGGTGTCTGTGACCACCCATCTAAGCCGAGGCCATCCTGTGAGAACACGCAAACACACTGATTCACACTACACAAGTAATTCACAAAGAACACAAAAAAAATAGGAGCAAGTGAATTAGCCATAATGCCATTCTGTTGGCAAACACAAACCTTTGAACTGAAGTATTTCTCCATTGGGAGTCTTTGGGAGTCCTTTAAGACACACCTCACTGGTGAGAGCCAGGCTGATCCCACAGCTACCCAGTAAAAAGCCAATCTGCTGATTGCCAGCATCCTGTCAAAGTTATGTCACAAATGTGGTTAAGACTTAACATATTGTTCTATATTCATTATTTTCATGTTCAGATGCACATCAAAAGTTAGACTGAGGTATGTCCATATTATCAGCCCAGTTCCGATGTAACTGTTGTTGCTATGGACTTTATGACAAACATGAAGACACAACAATGAACTTTTGGGTGGAGAGTAATATTATTTAAACTAATATTCCTAATTAATAATATTCCTAATTAAAGTAATATTTTGAAATTGCATTCATAATTTCTCCCTTTCATGCTGTAATAACTAGTGGCGGTATTAAAACTACATATAACTGCAGAAGTATTATTACATCAAAAATATTCAATTTTCAGTTCAATTCAATTTATTCTTGTATAGCGCCTTTCACAACAGAGTTGCCCCAAAGCAAAATATGTCTGCTTTTAATTATTAGAGCTTGAAGGATGCTATACAAAGTAGACCGTTTCTGAAAATATACCGAAAACAGAGCTCTTGGTGAACAATCATTAGAACTTCATATATTTTATTTTCTCACACTTCAATAATCAATAATAAATAAAGCCAAGTAAACTAATTTTTCAGTTTGCAGAAAAAAAACTAATCCTCCAGCAGAACCAACTGCCTCATACTGCTGTATCAATTTTACAAATGTATACCTTCACCTCTGAATTTAAGGTGTTTTATAACTGAAAGTTGACCTTTTTTGTTTCTTTTTTTTTGAAAGGAAAAAGAGGGAATGCCACACAATAAAGACATTAATCAAACTTTAGCCTGCTTGTTATATCCTAATGACAGGACCTCATCCAAGCCTGGCAGCACATGAATTTTGCTTGTTAGGGATGGGGAAACACAGAACCTAATACAATTGTGCTTGCATACCTTCTGAGACAGAGGCACCTCTATTGGAACAGGAATAACCTCAGCAAGCAGGCAGCCATAAAAAGCCACCCAGAACATTCCAGGGTCACTGTTGGGGTAGACCAGTGCCACCTAGTGCACAAACACAATTAGAATAACAGAACTGGGACCCTTACTATTATTTGCATTCTTCCTGGATGAAAAAGAACATTAAGTGAGCGGCTTTTTTCCCCTCTTATCCTTACCCGGTCTCCAGGTTTGAGCACTTGCTCATTCTTGGTGCCAAGTTTGTTCAAGAGAGTATATGCCAGCTTAAGACTGCGACTCCATAGCTTTCCTGCAGAAGACAGGTAAGGCATTAGAGACAATAAAAAGACAAGTGTTAAGGTAAAACCTTAAAAAGAGTTCATAGTTCAACTTATTCTGCAGTAATCACCGTAGGTGAGGGTGTACAGGGGTTTCCCAGTGAGGTCCAGCGCTGTCAGAGCAGGGCTTTTGGCTTGTGTGGCCCCCCAACGGGCCAAGGCTGCCTGTAGGGCCGGGGGCCAGTTACTGACCACGCCTAGGGGCTCACCCTTAACAGGGATGATCTGTCGACCCTCTGGTCGTGGGGTGTTGGGATCAGGCTGGGGTACTGCAAAGTAGAGAAAGAGTAGGTGAGAAAAAAAAAATGCCTGTCTTGCCAAAAGAATAGCTAAATAAAAGCATTAGACCTACTGTTGTAATCTATCCTGAAAACGTATTACAGGGTTTTAAATCTTGTTTCTCAATAATTTTACAATTTTAATATTTGTTAAATGTTCTCATCTAGAGAAAAGAACATGAACAGTCTACACGAAAACCTTACATTTAGGATAGGAGCCTACAATCCCAACAGTAGCACTAGAAGATTCAGCATTCTCCTGTCCATAGAACAGAAAAATCCAAGATATATAACATACAGCATACAAAACTGGTTCCAAGTTGATAGATTTTCTACCTTCCACAATCTGCTCAGCATCATCTAGGAAAAACTCGCTTAGCGGAGGTCGTTTGGGTCTCTTTAGCGTGTTAAGAAGCTGCTGGATCTTAGTGGAGACTCTGCTATGCACTGGTACACCTAATAACACACAAACACACACACAAACTCAACACTGATGTTGTGAAAGAGCAACATTAGCTATACAAGCACTAGGGCATGCACAGGAAGGAAAAGAGACGCCACCAAAATCACATTTTCTAAGATACAGAAATCAACTAAGGGAACAAACGAGCTTTTCACAATCACGAAACAAAAGCCAGGAATACACAAAGACAAAGGATAAGAAATAAAAATAACAGGGGCCACCGCACTAGTTTTGTTCCTCTACAATACCTTTTCCTATAGTCAGACAAGCAACCCGTGTTGGATAAAAGAAACAAAAAAATAAAAAAAAGAGAGCAAAACAGTTGTAAAAATCTTACTCATTAACCACATCAACTTAGTTTCATTGCCTTGCAAGCAAAAAATAGGAATAAACAAAAATCAAGGGTCTTAAAAGTGAGCAAAATGTAAAAGTCCAAATATTAACATGAATATCAATTTGAATATGTAAGCTAGATTTGTAAACTGTCATGTAAATGCCTCTGTAAGCAGAATTTTAAACTGCAGAATATATCTCACTATAAAAAGAAGTTTCAACGGCAGTATTATGTCTTTGAAAACAGCTGTTTACAAAAGCAGAAATGTTTCTAGCTGTCTCAGCTGAAATAGTGTGTGTAAATGGCTGTGAGAACCGCAGGGAAGATGAATCTGTGAGCATTTCAGTCATGCAGGCCAATTAATGGTAGTAAAGTATTAAAGTCAGTACTAGTAAAGTCAGAAGGCAATTGGACATGGAATAATGTATTATTAAAACACCAGCATGTCCTCTTTAGATAGAGACGATAGTTTGGTCTAGAGAATTGTAAACAGAGTACTCTATATCAAGCCAGAAGAACAAACCTTACAGTCACAAACCACAGTTTAATGATGAGTATCATGACATTGCAAGTGTGAAGGTTTGTGTGTCAGGAATCTTCTCAACCACTCACTCAGGATGAGTGAAAACCTTTAGAATGAGATGTTCATGGTTGCATTTTCTATATTCCTACTAGACCAGTATAAATGGATGTATAAAATGTAATATAAATCTGTAACTGCTTACCATCTGCAGTTTCCATCATGCTAGTGCGGCTCTGGCCACGGCTCATACCCCGAACTACAGGACTGGGGCCCAGCTCCACTCGAGAGTTTCTCTCTTGAGGCACGGTCGACGTCACATCAGGAGGCACACTGCTGCTCTCTGCACAAAGAATAATTTTGTGTTGTAAATATGCCTGTGTTTAGGTTGTAATCAAGGAGTAGTACAGTAAAGTGCAAAAAAATGTTCATATTGTAACAAATTAGGAAAATGCAAATGTTAAACAACAAAAATGATTAAAGGTCCATCTGTAATGGACCGTTACTATACCAGAGGGTCAGCAAAGCCTACAAGTGAATCACCCCCTGCTGTAAGTATACAGGTTCAGGTTGCATTGTGAAATGTAAGCTCAGGCACATAACGCACATGATGAGTTATTTGAGCGTGTAGATGCTGAAATACCTATGCGAGTATGTGCTAGGACATCTGCCAGTGCATTGCTCTGGTTCTGGGAATGAACATGGTTCTGACTTTTGTTGCTGTCTCCATGTGAGAGAGTGGACGAGGCAGAAGAGGAAGTTGAAGAGCCCTGGATTGAGCGATTGATCCAAAATTCGGAATTCTGCAGAGTCTGAGCCAGTGCTGCAGTCACCGCTGCCTGACGCCTCCGCAAGGAGCCCTCATCTTCTGAGGCTGATGATGTATCTGCTCATTCACACGACAGTTTGTATTAAATACATTCACTCATCAAAACACTCTTTGTTCACCGTTTAAATGCACATGCATGTAGAACCCACTCTGCTTTCAGTTCTGGTTTTGCACAGGTTAAAATTTGTACTTAATTTTGGATATATAGCTATCTTGTTTTTATGTGCCTAATATATTTGCAAATTCAATGCAATTCAGAGTGTAGCTCTGTAAAATGTCAGGACCTATTCAGTGAACTGCAGACAGAAGCGGCAGCAGAAGACCAGTGGCCTTGGAGCAGGACTCACCAGGAGGAGTGCAGTTATCCATAGGGGACTGGACAAAGGCCGAGCGGCGCTTCGTGGGCATCGGCAGTCCCATCTTCTCCTCTTTATGTTTGGCCAGTGCTGCCTGCACAGCCTCTGTGTGGATATCTGAGAGAAGAGAAAAAAGGAGAGACAGGATCCATGTTAACCACATTAGCTTCTCAGAGGTTTGTAATACCTACAACAAGCATTAACATTATAGGATTAATAAAAAATAAAGTAATGACAAAGTCAGTCAAGGAATTAGGGTGAAGTAATACAACAATAATATGACTGCCGATGCCTCTTCCACTTTAAACAATGACACCTCCATCACATTACATTTACTCATTTTGCAAATGCTTTTATCCAAAGTGACGGTGAGAGCTGAGGAGTGAACATTAAAAGATAAATTATTTTGAAGTGAAGTGGTGAGTAGGGATGTTAGAGTGTGGAAATGGAAGAGAAGTGTCCACAAAAGCTTCTTGAAGTTTGAGAGGGTTTCTCCTACTCCATTAGTATATGGCAGTTTATTCCACATCTGTACCAATAATTTTCCTTATCTTAGGAATTCTTTATCCTAAACAAGGTCACAGGTAGTGCCTGAGCCCATTCCCATGCTCATATGGCAAAAATCAGAGAATCACCCTGGACAGGTGGCCAGTCCACCCCAAGGCAGACACATGGACAATACATTTACATTACATTTACGGCATTTAGCAGACGCTCTTATCCAGAGCGACTTCCATGTCCTAATTACAGGGACAGTCCCCCTGGAGACACTCAGGGTTAAGGGTCTTGCTCAGGGACCCAGCGATGTTATGCTTGAGGTGGGATTCGAACCTGGGACTTCTTGAGCCATTGGTCCATAGGCAAGTACCCTACCACTAGACCACCACCACCCCCATCACACCAAGGACGTGGACATCACACCAAGTCCATGTCTTTGGACTGAGGGGAAGAAACTGGAGAACTGGGTGGAAACCCACAAAGACAAGGAGAAAATATGCAAACTCCACACAGGAAGGACACGTGCCAGCCTGCCAGGGAACTGAATCTGGACCAGGACTTTCTCACTGTGAGGTGGCAACACTTTCCACTGCAGTACCATGCCAAATAAAAGAATAAATGATCACGGTTATACAATTAAATTGTGTTCATCTTAACGGATCTGTAAAAACACATTTTAAGACTACGATACCCAAACACCCAGTAACTGCAAGGGACAGCTTGAGATTAGTGTTGGTGTTCAGGAGAACTTGGTGAGTATGAGATGTTACCTGATCTGTATCGGTCATCTCGAGCTCCCCCGCTGCGGTGCGAGCGGTGCTGGCGGGTGGAGGCTGAAGGCCCAGCATCTGGACTGGGAGAAGAGTCTACACCAGGGCCTGGAGCTAGATGGATACTCTGTAAACCTGGATCTACATCTACACATATTAAAAAAAAATAAAAAGAATCAGTACAAAAAAAAAAAAAAAAAAAAAAGGAAAGACCTCTAAAGAACAAAGAATCCTCTACTGAGATTATTGGGATATACAAATAAACTTCAATTACAAACAAAAGGCTTGATAAAAACAACACCTCAGAACATGAACACACACAAACAAGGAATCTACTCAGAGAGGGAGACACTGTGAGGGGTGGACTTTCAGCTTCAAAGCTCTGAAATGGCAGCTTTGAAGGCCATGATGCAGTTGACATTAAGGGATTTCGACTGTGGGAAGACTCCCCCTTGAAAGATGCCCTACAGCATAAACATAACACGGCTTTCAGATGCATATAAATAATTCGGTACGGCTAACTCTGATCCACTTCTAGCAAGTGCTGGTCAGGGAACAAATGCGTTAACTGCACCTGTAGCACTTCCTGTGTGAATGAGTCAGTGTTACTGCAAATGACTCAATGGCAAAAAACTGACCCAAACAAACCAAGTTTATCTATCTCACTTCCTCCGATACTTCTGCCCCACCAATTTAGTGTGTGTGTTTGCACGCACGTGTGCATCTCTGCTTAGCTACAAGCAAGAAAGTCAGGAGTGTGTAAGTCTACACCTTATGAAAAAACTGATTTAACAATTATTCTATGGACCACAAAATGCAATTATATAAATGTATGTAATGTATGAATATAATGGGACATGAAAATGCCTAATTGTAGAAATGTATCAAATGTTATACATTTCCTTTTCATGTATTTTAAATTAATGTTGATATAGGTTTAGATATTTGTATATTTTATTTAAGGTTTTGTATTACACAGTTCTTTTTTTTATATAAATTTCTTTACATGTTTTAATGCATGAGTCACTAAGTGCAAGTCATGTCTGTGCTTGCCCGGCAGGTGCAGTCTCTTCGCATAACTCTAGAGGGCAGGAGGAAGCCAAATAACTTCAGGCACAGAGTGACGAGTTACTACAGAGAAGGCAATTAATGCCTTGCCAACATCAGTCATGGCCTTGAAAATTAAGGAGGACCTTGTATAACTTTAACTGACATAGTTGCGAGTCCCTGGCTGCCACAGACAGAGTTATTCCATTTCTATTCACTGATTAAGCGAGTAAGCCAAGCCTATGGCATAAATTGCCCAGGAATAGATTTTTTTGTGACAAGTAACAGAACAAGCCCAACATCAGACATCACTATGCAACTCCCTGAACAGCCCGAAAAATGTCCTCGCTGACTGCAGCTTTAGAGGAGTCCAATACTGTAGCCACTTCTCCACAGGCCTAATGTATGACTCACTGAGCGGCCAATGTGGGGCAGGAACGGAATGGATGGAAAAGAGAAAGAGAGTGAAAACAAGCTCTTACTTTGGGTCTGTGGTATGTATGGGGCCAGCAGCTTGGCTCTTTTCTTCTCATAGCCCTTTTGTGTAATATCACCTATGAAGAAAGAAAGCAATGCAGTTAGATCATTCAACACACACATCTATACATGCTAGAAAGACATGACATAAAAGCAGATAATAGTCTAAGGCAAACATTTCTTCCGTTCCTAGCCACATTATATGTTTCTATTTTTACCATTTTTAAAGGAAGAATGCAGCATTTGAAATTCTTAAAAGCTTCATTTTTCAACCAAGAAGTAAAATTTCACTAAAAACTGGGTAAAAACATATACACAAAAACAAACATTTAACAGCACTAAACGCACTTCCGATTAAAAATCAACTCTAAGTATTCACATACTACAGCAGTGCTCAAAATGTTGCACACGGTTGTGTTCCAATCAAGAACACATGAGAAAAGGTATTTTTACCAGCCTGATACTGATATTGTAACTTCCTAATTTTGCAACACTCTGATTTTATTTAGTCCGTCACTTCAGCTGGGCATTTCCTCATTTTTCAACTCAAGTGATACAGTTGCCTACCATTATTAGAGGCTTTACTAAATAATGTAAATTCTGCCACAAAACAACTGCAACGTCCAAATTAATGCTCATGTCTTAGCTGTCATGTCTTATGTTTCTTGCACTTTAAAAAGTATATGCCCAAGAGTTTGTAGACTGAAATTAGAGGCATGACCAGAGTTTGATCCTGCTTTATGCAGTGTTAGTTATAAAACTTTATTTAACTCCCAGATCTGATCTCACTATGGCCGTCACTCACATGGCATCATCCACCAGACCCACATATATTAATACCTCTGCTTATGTTCTCTGTCACCATTGTTAGAATCGGATTAGTCTCTTGGCCTTTGGCGTGTTCTGTGTCATGTTATATATGTTGCCTCATGTGTTGCAGCAGGATCCTGGTGGAACATGGTTTCATTTCACTGTGCATATCTTTCAAATGACAATAAAATCCAATTTGACTTGAGTTGGTTGCAGTAATGGCCTCTACCCTTCTGTAAGGGCTTCACATTGGACTTTGGCATATTGCTGTAAGGAAATGTTTGCATTCAGCCATGCATAAGTGAGGCCAGGTTCTGATGTTAGTTAGCACTTTAAAATTAATTTAATATATTCGTTAAGGTAATATTTGTAACACTTCATTATATGGTGACATTCATGAGATTGAATCTACTATCCAAAAATGCATGTTTGAAACTTTGAGCAGGACGTTTTGAGTATTTTTTATGAAGAAATCATCAGGCTTGTATTTGTTCCAAATGTGTTATGTAGTTGCACCTCCCTAGCAACAGCACCCCCCCTCAGGAGGTACACCCCCAACTTTGGAAACAACTGAAGCAGGTCACTGAACTTTTTCATAAAAGGCTTATGTAGAGGGCATGTATCCTTATGAATACTACCCTACAATTAAGGGTAACTACTCTGTGATTTAATATATCATAATCAGAGAATCAGAAGTAAAAAGGTGTTTTTGCGCATCACTTAATGGCAAATTCCTACACACGCACAAATAAACATTGTAAGACATGACAACAGCATGTGGTTCATTCCTGAGAAAGCAGTATCGCAGGGAAATTTATAGATCACATTCACTGTTGTCAGCACAGAGTTATCATATTCCTGTAATTTGCGTGTGCTCATGTGTATTTCATCATGTTCATGCGTTTTATTTCAGGGGAAACTGTGGAGGGGATTACCATCTTCCCTTCAACACCATCTCAGGGCTGCGCACAGACAGAGAAAGTCTCCAGCAGAACCTAATTACAGGTTAGGCAGAAGCTAGCAGTGTTCACCATCGCCTCCATAAGACAAGGCTGTATTAAAGACTAAAACGATCAGATAGAAAGGCAAACAAACACAAAAGCAGAAGACTGCCATGTGAATCACCATCACATGCAGCCCCCTCCTCCACTCTCACTCCCTCTGTTCTCTCACTCTTTCTCCAAGCAGCTTTTGGCCTTGACCAGCACTCTAAACCGCACCACTGCCACTCAGGCTAAAGTCCACAGAGCTCCCCTAAAGCACACACGCTTCAGCACACAAACACACAATGCTGCAGCATTTTTCTAAATAATTGTCTATATTGTACAGATGAGTACAAAAAACAATGTGTTGCTCTTGCGCTTAAAGAAGCGGCTTAAAACAGAAGTTGAGAAGCAGTTGCCTCAGTTTCAGCAACTGGCCATTGGCTTGTATGGGGTTTTGAGTGGGTTTTTTGCTTTTCTAAGAACAGACATCATGGTCTGTGGTAAATGACAACATGATGGTCTGACAGATGGAGATTAGGTTCTCTTCCCAACACAACCCAGCAAACAGGGACACACCCACACAAAGCAAACAGTAGAACCCCCACATGCACAAGAACACACCCATGTGCAAGCACCCATGGTAGCAAAACAAAAACAGACTGTAAATGTTAGAATGCAATCTGTACTAGAAATGGGCCTTAAAATACAGCCACACACGCACACACATACTTCCTATACTTTCTGCCTAACGAAATAAGTAGCTCCTCTGAGCTTCACCGGTTACATATGCTGCACATGACCCAGTGGAGGAGGGGTTGGAGGCAGAACTGTTGTTTATAACGGACATTTTCAAGCCTATTTATTTAGAAAAATGTAAACTATTAGCATAAGAAGTGTGTTCTCCTTTTGTTTCTCAAACTCAGGCCCCTATCAATAACCATTAGTAAAGTGGTCAGCAGGCTAGTTTCAGATTCAGGTGATTCCCAAGTTGCTTTTGAGCACCAACCACTCAACCACTGTGTTGGTTCACATGGGTGTATTTACATTACAGAGCTGTTTTGACAGTTCCTGGATTTTTGTTGTTGCTACACTACTTCTTCCACTGTGTTTAGCACATCCAGCACCTCTGCATCTCCAGAAGCAGCAGCTGGTTAGGATTTTGTTTCTCTAATATTTCGATCATTCCACTTTTAAAATGTAAATTTTTGGAAAAATATAAACATACCATATCTTAAATCTCATCTGCTGATGGAAGAACATCATATTTGGTCTTTTTAAATGTCTATGTATTGCCAATTGTCACGAGGCAATATGACCTCTACAAGGTTTCTTTCTCCCCATAGTTACTAGAGTTACTCAAATACCTGTGCTACACCACACACACACAAACACGATGAAATACAACACCATGAGCTACTTCATTCCTGAGACAACAATGTCATGGAATGGAATATGTTCACTGTTATCGCTGTGTTTCGCTTTCAGGGGAAACTGGAAGAACTGTCTTCATTTTGGGACTTAATGCAGTCACACAAAGGCTTTAGCACAGCCTGAAGTGAAAGTGAAAGTGACTATTTGTCATTGTGAACACCACATCACAGAACACAGTGAACAACAACAATGAAATCTCTGCATTTAACCCATACACAGTCAGCAGTGGGCAGCCATATCCAGTGCCCAGGGGGCAGCAATGAGCACGGTACCTTGCACAATTGCACCATGGCGTAACCTAGTGGTCTGGGCCTACTGGTCAAGGTCACAACCTTCCTATCATGTGCACTCTTCCCTAACCACAAGACAGCTGCTGCTCCAGATGTTCAATATTTTACTTCTCTAAACCCATATTTAGACCCATTCCACTTTTATTAGATTAGAACTTAAAATTTGGCTTCAAAACTACAGGAAGTGTACAAAAGACATTATTTAGAAATTTTTTCATATACAGTGGTACATTGACTTACAAGTGTCCAAACTAAGGAGTTTTTTGAGATATGAGCCGTCTCTCAGCACATGTTTTGCTTTGATTTGAGAGCTAAAATTCGAGTTACGAGCCAGCTTCAGAAGCCCCACCGCTAGTTGGCGCAGTGAATGCTGCAACATCCGCCCAGCATCCCGTGTCTCACACGTTCACTTTAAGAGGTTAGCTCGCAGTGGAAGCATCAGCGTTGTGCTCGCATTTGTGCTTGCAGTTATTTTGCAAAACTTTGTTTCGTTTTTCCAACCATGTGTCTGAAGAAAGTGAGCGAGATAAAGGAAATGTTGGGAATGTGGGAGAAACTTATTCAAAAGAAACACCCAGAAAAACTTGCAACATTCTGGGAGCATGGAACAGACCACATTGGACAGGTTTTTAAATCGAAAACCCCTGCAGATGAAAGTGAGGAAAGCGTAGCTAAAGGGGCAGAAATCAGTGAAGAAGATTCAGTTATTCAGTTCAGCCTTTCTCCTCCACCTTCGTCAGCATCTTCAAGTCGTCTGAGCTCCAAGGCAAATGCTGTACATTGTACTTAATAAAACCAGTTTATTGCAGTACATTCAATTGTATTGTGTTTTTATACAATATTTGTTGTTTATAAGCATTCTTATTTATTATTTCTTATTTACAAAAAATAAGGGGGTACGGAATGGATTAATGGCATTTCAATTCATTTCATTGGGGAAAATTGATTTGACATACGAGTAATGACAAGTTGTTTTTGTTTTTTTTTTTTTTATAACATCTTAAAGAAACCAAAATTCAAAGCACATCCTGAATATGAACAAATCTGGAGAACTCTGCATGCTTTTAAAGATCTATTTGAGGAAGGTATAGTTCAGGCCTTTAAGCAGTATGTTATGAATTTATTTACTGCATTTGGAAATCTTTTCACCACCTTTAGACACTGCAGCATATTAACTCAATGATTAGCCAGCTAGGTGCTTGGCTGGCTACAGGAAGCCTCTTTTCGCAGGTAATGCTCACTCTTACCTCACCTGACTCATTCTAACTTTTGTCATGACACTCATTTAGAGTCATTTTAAATTTGTCCATGATATATGTGGACTGGTTCAAACGTCTGTCTGTTTGCATCGTTCTAAGATATTTTCTGCCTTGCAGTGAGGGGTGTTAGCTGATGGCGTAGTAAAGAGCACAGACAAAGATAAAGGGCCACCTCTTCCTCAAACACATTGAACTTGCACAAGGGCCGATTTGAATAACCTGCTGGGTTTTCCTCCTTCCTTCTGTCATGTAGGGTGTGAGGAAAAACACCCATCTTAAAATTGAGCCATCAATATGTATTCAGTCCTCTTTCAGAAATGAAATAATCAAATTATTAGGAAACATTTGAAAGAAAAATGTGAAGAAATCACAAACCGTGATCATTTTATTGCCCAGCACTATTCTGGACAGCCAAGGGCTGGGGGTAACCTTTATCCAGCTCCACAGAACAATCAGAGTCAGGCATCAGAGCCTGCTCAGTTTCTCGATTGCGCTGTCCACCCAGTCAGTCTTTTTCGTGCAAAGGAGGCCCTCCAGCTCCAGGTGATAAGATTAACCCACCCGGCCATGTTTGTTTTGGACCTTCCTCCCTGAAAAAGATCAATATGCACCTCAACATGAACTCCACAAACAAAAGTGGCCCAAAACAGAGGGAGCTCAGAGGAGCCAAGAGAGCCTGTTGAGCTGGGAGAGATTTACATAGAGAGAAAAACAAAAAAGAAGAGAAGAATGAAAAAGGGGCGGGGAGGGAAGAGGGTGAAAGCAAGAGAGAGAGGAGCGAGAGAGCACGAAGAACCCTCCCTCTCTCTCCGTTTCTGTTCAGAAAGAAAGTCAGCATTGAGTTTGGAGTTCACGCCTGGTTACCCACTATGCCTGAGAATGTGGCCTAGAAATACAGCAGACCATCTTCCCACTCTGTACACACACACACACACACACACACACGTCACATAATATCCTACCCCACTGCTTTTACTCTAGCTAATAAAACTTTATTGCTATGAGCATATACATGTGAACTTCCTCAGCTTTCTCAAATAACACAGGAGTGCTAATAGATTTTCTACTGTCACCTCTCCCCCAAACAAGTGTCTCAGAACTACCTGCTCACACACATACATGTTTTTATACAATATCAGGACATGGGGTCACACATATGGCCCATATCTGTTTAGTGTTCAAAAGTTTGGAAACACATATCCGTGTAATGATTTAATTCATACCGAACTAAACTAAGCATGAAGAGTAAACACTAAAAAAGACACCAAAGGGTGCCAAAACTGATTTTGTCTTTCAGTTCTCAACATATCCATCATTTCTTCACTCCCATTCATTCATTAACTCTAAACCTACCCGTATGCTCATACAGCAAGATCATCAATACTGGCTGTGGCCACCCAGCCGGCGCCAGTGCTGAACACTGTGTAAGCTCTCTGTAGATGATGTGACGTAGATGATGGGGGCAGTGACCCACAGCTTGGTCTAGAATGCTTTTTAAACTTTTTAAAGGGACCGCAAAGTAAACAAATGCACTGACCTATATTCATGCCTAGGGAAATTGGTCAACCTGTTGATAGCTGCATTTTCGCTTCTGAAGGGAAAATTTTGTTCAAAATTGTGCTGCGCTTCCTTAGAAATTTATCTTACTACTGTGGAAAGGCTGTTGCTTTCAGTTTGGCATTAATTTACTTGCAAAGACAGAGACAGCAGGGGATTGATCCGATTTTTTAAGCTGGTACTGGAGTTGCAGCTGGATGAAGGTATATTTCATAATGCTTTGTAACTTCTGTTTGGTGAGAGTAAAGAGCTACCCAGATGTGTACTCGGGAACTCTCTAGAGTGAAGCATTTCTACATTCAAGCCGGCTGCTACTGAATCGAGTCATAGCTCATTATCATAAAGTTAACTGTTGTTTTGATACCCTTGTTGCCCAAGGTGCTCCATGCTTATCCTTGAGCCTTCCTGTCACAGGAACTGCTTTGACACATCAAACCAAGTGTGAATATACAGTATCTCTGATCTGAGAAACAAGAAACAATACAGTCAAGACTGTTTTTTTAGTGGGTCTGTTTAGCCTGAAAATGGAAAAACTTTTTATAAAGGCAACACACATCCACACAAACTGAGACAAACCCACTTGGATCCACACCCTCACACAAAGTGTTAAGAGGGTCTAAATCTGCTCTGCAACAAAAGACAGTGCAGTGCGTATGGAACAGTTGAACAAATTGTGTGTGTGGAACAGTTAGAAAGGGTCTGTGCTTCTGGCCACTGATGTAATGTTGAGCAGTCAGCACCCACCACACACACACACACACACACACACCCCCCCAAGGGTCTGTACTTGACAACAGCAGCAGCAGCCAGCTGCGCGCACACACACACACACACACACAAACACACACTGGCACTGCCTCCACCAGCACTGAGGCAGCTTTGTGTCCACAAAACACTCTCACATACACACACACACACACAACCTAGCAGTTCACACAAACACACACATCTGCAGTCTGTCAGCCAAGAACCCCACAGATTTCCTGGGTTAACCACAGAGCACCTGTCTGACACTTTGCTGTAGGACTGTAGAATTATGGGAAATGTAGTTTCAGTATTTTTATGTAAAAAAAAAAAAAAGATGTTTGTAGGACAAAACCATGACCGGTGTGTGAATGTGTGTGTGTGCGCGCGCGCGTGAGGGTCAGTGGACAGGATATGAACATTCCCCCACCCTGCCGAGCCTGCCAAAAATGGCCCCTGTGTATTCATGAGGAGGAATGTGCTGATTGGATGACAGTCGGGGCCAACTGGCCTCAACACATGCAGCATTAGCCAAATGTGAATTCTGGCCTGCAACCCAAATCAAACAGAGCTACATATACACACACACATACACCAACACTCGCTCACGGGAGTGTATCAGTGTTACTGTTGACAGGTTCACCATCAGGGTATTATACATGTCATGAAAAGTATTTAGACAAATCATCCGTCAGTGTGCATGTATACGTCTATTTACCACAGACACACACACACACACACACACCAGTTTCTTCCACCAAACTCAGTAGCAAAGGAAATGATAAGCTTGTGAGCTTCCTGTCCCGTTGGGCCTGTGGGTAACTGGAAAAACCCAAGAGCATGAGGAGGAAGTGCATGTGCGCGCGCACACACACACACACACACAAAAGAAAAGAAGAAACACGAGGCCATACACAAAGACATGAATAAAGAGGGAGCAGAATGCTCTACAACAGGAGCACTGTGTGGATCCCTCTGAACTCCAAAACATCATTCCAACTCAGGCTTCACCATCTGTAGCTGGCCTGGCAAGTGGAATGAAAGTGTAAACAATAAAAATAAATACTTACACCCCCCCTCCCCGCTCTTAAGATTTTTCTTTTTAAGAAACAAAATAATTATTTTCATTTTGTCACTCTATGCAAATACAGTCATATATTTGTCATAAGGCATCTATAGATGTGTGCTTTACACTTTTGAAGATATCACTGAATGCTTTCTATGAAGTATCAAACAATATGCTGTTATTTAGCATTTTCAGTTAATCTTTCTGCTATAGAAATTTACCAACAAACAACAACTGAACACACAGATGAGCATATTTAGCACAATAAAACCAATTAAACCATTTCTTCTGAGCAAATTTCTCTCCCAACAGTTGACCAACAGCCCCAAAATCTGTTCTGTAACACAGAAAACAGAGGTAGTAGTCTTTGTGAAGCTTGGATTCTGACCATCTATCTATCTATCAAGAGAAAGAAGTGAAAGTGACTATTCTTGTCACTGTGGAACGCAGCACAGCACAAAGAAATTTAACCTCTGCGTTTCATCCATACAAATACGCAGCAGGGGGCAGCTATTGAAAGTGCCCAGGGAGCAGTGACGGGGATAGTACCTTGCTCAAGAGGGAATAGAACCCACAATCTTCCGATCCTGGAGCCAACTCCCTAACCACTTGGCCCCTGTCGCAAAAGGAAGGGGGGGGTGCACTGATAAGGACTATCATTGCTCCGTGTCCAACATCACACACTCCAAATTTAGTTGAATCGAAATTGGAATTGATTTGAGTATCTTCCACTCTTCTATAACAGAGTAGCCTGACAGGCACTGGAGTGTGTGGAAAGAAACAGACCTGTTGAACTAACCTAGCTCGAGGGCTAAAAAAGCGAAGCATAGATACTGACCCCCGCACACAGTCAGAGGCCTGCTAGAGCTGCTGCTGAGAGTGAGGAGGAGCATTCCAGGCCATGGCATTAGCTGCTGCTAAAGGTGATCTAGTGGGCTAGTTGAGTACAGAGAGCAACACAAAGGACACATATTTAAACCTGCACTACAATCCCTACATCGTAAATAACATTAGCTAAATAAATTCATCTTCCAGCAAGTGTGTATTTTTGCCTTTCTTCATATTTGCTACAGAATGTAAATGAAATTATGAATGGAGCAGGTAGTGTTTAGAGTTCTCTTAACGACGTGTCCAAGAGCTTCTTGAAGGCAGAGAGAGACGTCCCTGCTCTGACAGTATTTGGTAGCATGTTCCAGAATATTTTGGACTGAGATTGATTTGTGTGAAGGGAGGTTGTTAGAAAAGCACAATGATTGAGAAAGACTACACGCCTGTATGATCAAGCATAAATAGCTGGGAACAGATTGAGAAGTCACGGACCTCAACTTGGTAAAGTGGCCACTGCTATTTGTTTTATTTCTTGGTTTTATAATAAAAATGTTCTGCAATTAAGCCTCGAACTCTGAAAATTGTCTGGAATCCACAAGAGGGTCCTGGAATTTTGGTGTGGTTGAAGTCTCCGGATGCTTAATAAGGAAACAGTCAAGTTGTTCTGGCCTGACCAATCACAGTGCAGTAAACCACCTAAAGCACAATTTTTCCCATAATAAACACTGAAGATAATCTGTGTTCTGGCTCTGTTGCTAGGGCTTATTTAAACACACAACCAAACATACACACATTCAAGGATATAACTCCAACCCAGCTATTCTAAACTGAGCACTAGTGGCAGATGTACCTGTCAATTAAAATATTAATTAAATCTGAGCTGAAGGGATTAGAAAGGCTGTCTGATAACAGCAGTAGACCCCACAAAGGGTCCTAAATACAGGCGCAGACAAGGAGGTCCCATCAGTTTCCTGTGATTTGGTCTCACTAGAGCTCATCTCAGAGCTCAGACTATCTGGTTGCAGGTTCACCCCTCTAGTGCCACATTTTTATCTGCAGCCACTTCCAAACACCATACACACACAAAAAAATAAAGCTGTGTGGTTTTACTGCTGCAGTGCTTTAGGTATGCAGTTACTACATATGAAACAAAGTACTGAAAATTAAAGCCAAATATTTTGTCCTTCAGGGAGCTTCGAGGACTATTCCACAGGGATAAATATTTAAAAATATATATATAAAGAACACACAAAAGTCTTGCTCTTAGGGTGGCAGATTGGCGACTCAAAGACATCAGCACAGCATTATATATGAAAATGTACTTACGTTCATTTGTTAATAAATTGCTTCTTATTCAGTTAATGTAAAGTCTGAGAGTCTGTGTGCAACACTGACAAACCTAAATCACATCTCATTTACTTTCTCAATCCAACAGCATCCACCTCAACACCTCATCTCTTTCAAACTCTCTCACACAAACACATGGATATGCATGTGTAATTATATTAAAATGGTTTATAGACTAATGGCTTGGTGCTCCTCATTAACATGCTTTTGTGATACGAGTAACACACAGGACTTCACTGAGAAATACTTTTCACTAGACATGAATTATTCAACGTTAAGAGTGTAAAAATGGGTTGTCGGCCAGGTTACTGTGAACAGAGTAGCGCTTTGCGGCACACTATTAGCTGATCTAGTCTTCAAAAACCTCGCCTCACACATTGGATCATAATCCCACCCCTGTAATCCCTGATTAAACAGCTTCTAAGGGAAGGGTAAATAAAAGCAGAGTGACAGAGCCAGGGCATCAGGGTTTTTAGATTCACATCAAGTTGCTGAAGAAATCCAGCAGAGAAGACACTTAACCAGAAATGGATCCTATAAAAACATTGATGCTTCATCTGCATATTGTGCTTTTCCAAAACACAAAGACAAAGACTGAAAAGAAAAGGCAAAAATGAGAAGAAAAAAAAAAAAAACCAAAAGAATCTAAGACCAAAACACTCACGAAGACTGAAAGAAAGAAAAAATGAAAGGATTAAAGACAGAAAGACATTAAAAATGAGGAATGAAGTAATGAAAAAAGGACAAAAATACAGTGCAAGAGTGAGTGGAGAGAGGGGGAAGAGAGATAGAGAAAAAAAAAGAAATAAGAGGGGGCAGTGGGAGGAAAAGAGGGAGGAGAGTGAGAGAGATAGACTTGCGCAAACATAAACACAGGGGAAGTGGCAGAAGAACAGGTCTAAGACTCTTGGGTGGTATTTTTAGTCCCAGGAGCAGACCGCCACTTTAAAAAGACTCAACAGAGGAAACGAAAACACTTGTTTACCAGAAGAGTGATGTAGATGCCAATATGTTCTATCATTATAGCTCTGCAGCCTGGCTACATCATTCTCAAGCTTCTCTACATGCGTTTCACACACATGTTCGTGTTTAGTTTTTTTTTTTTTTTGCTACCTGGCATATAGAAGTTTTTAAGAACGTGTTTTTGCCTGCATGAGATGACAAAAGGCTAGAGGGAATAACAAGGGGAGTCAGACTCCAAGCGGTTAATGCACGGCTGATGTAAGAAGAAGGGAATCTGAATTCACCCATTTGTCCGTCCATTTGTTGGTTCTAAAAGTTGTAATTTTCACTGGACGTGAACAGAATAGCTCTGTTAAAATTAAGTTTGCTGTTAGAACTTAGTTTTTGTCTTCAGTGGAAAAAGGGCAGAGGTAGAAAGTATGGATGAGGATACATTATGAAACTGGATAATGCGTCACACATTCTATCCCTGTAAATGACACCGAACTGACTGGTGCACGGTTACAGTGTCGGAAACCACATAAGCAAATCACCAAAAAGGTCTTGGTTGACTGATTACATGTGGAAAAGAGGAGTTAAATTGTGCTAATACGGAAAGTATTGTGTTTAATCAATTCAAGCATACCTGTGGCACACAAACAGCAAGAACTATGTTTAATATTCAATGTCTGTAAAATGAAAACATTATGAAGTGTTGTAATCGAAACTGACAAGAAATGTTAAACTCTTTCAGAGAAAAGATACTGTTATTAAGCTTAAAATATGCCTTAAATTTAACAAACAACAGATCAGCAACTTCAGATTGAGCAAAAACACTAAAGCTTAAACTTGGCCTGGTGCTGTTAATTTGTTAAACAAATGATCAGGAACCCGTTAAAGCAGAATTCCTCCAATTGGTCAAAAAAAGTTATTCTGAATGGTTTGGATGATAATTTTGGTAACAGGAACCAGGGTTCATGCGTACAATACACATACAGCAATTTTCTTCACAATCTCAAACTCTGAGCTTGCACTGTTCATGAAGATAAAATAATGGAAACTTTGGGAAAAATTTGTGGATTGCCCTTTTCTAATATACTAGCGAGTGTAATGACCCCCTGCCAAGTGTAGCAGGTGGGAATTTATTCCATTTAAAGAAGTTAGGAGCTATTTATAACAAGCATTGACCCTCCATTGTGCACAGGTGTGTTCCATTTCCATATGTTTACGTTTCTTCATACCCGACGTTTCCATAGACTACTGTAAAAAGACCCCATGGTGGGAGTGGAAGTGAAACAAGCTCACAGGTTAGCGCCAGATTCTGAGGAATCCCAACCATTTCAGCTGTGGGTGAATTAAGCCCTTAATGCTTTGATCAACAAGTTCTCTCAGCTGGAGCAAAACAATACACAGCAATTGTGTAAAGATCACCTTACAGGATTAACTTTAGATTAAGCACAATTAGTGGGTCCTGAGATAAGTGAGGTGAACCATGAGCAGCGCGAGTCAAAGGAACAGACCAATACAACTTGGGCCACGCAACCATTTCAAACACACAGTGAGCACAGGAAACAGAACTAACCCAAAAGCATACTGGAGTGATGAAGTATTGGGCCACTGTGCAGGAGGCTAAACCAGGCTTCCATAACATGCAGTCATGCTGCTGCAGTACCACTTCTGTCTGCTCTATTATTGAGACTGTCCCTCTGGGCTCCAGCCTCATTTAACCTGGCAAATAGGGACACAGTGATTTAGTAAGCTCCCTCAATGTGACACTAACAAGCGACGTGCACAGTAAGGGTGTGGCTGTGTGTGGGTGATTATGTGGAAGAGCGAAAAAGCACACACTCACAGGCTGCAAAATAAGAATTTTACAGAAGAAAACCATTCTTAACAAAAGTTGATGTAAAAACCTTACATTCCATAGATCTGTTTAAGTCAATCCAATGATCCTGAAGTGTTCACAAAATACAAAAAGTCAGCAAGTGATTTTAATTCATGTAAAAACAATAACAAAGAAGGACATCCATGGTATAGCCTGGACAGCCATAATAAATAAGGGCGTCTTAATATTTGAGGTTAGGAAAAAAAAACAACAATATTTGGTATGCATTGTTTCCTTAAATGTGATACAACAGAGGAGAGAAACTTTACACTCACTGGACCAAAAAACTAAAATCAGGACAGTGTGTATTCGTTTAACTCCATTCTAAAGTGTGTTGCTGAAATAAAATGTCTGCTGAACACATCTCATGTTCAGCCTACAGGCCATTCAGTTAATGGAAAGTTGCACTGCCCACCCAGTCTCCATGGTAATTACTGTCGGCATGTGATGTGTTTGGAACGTGAAAGCAGCTGAGAAACTGCACAATTGGTAATGAAAGTGGGAGTTCATGTTTGGAAATCCAGTCTGGTCAAGGGAATTAAAACTATGACGATTCCTTTTTATAGCCGAACATTTCTGAAAGTAAGCTCAGATTACATCAGGAAAGAGCATTCAGTGTTAAATTTTAAAAAGTGATTAAGTGTTTTGCTGTTTCTTGATATATCTGCCTTGATGAAAAACTTGTTTGGGTTCCAGCATGTTGGACTGATAGTTAAAGGCAATCTAAAAGACGGAAGACACTAAAGCAGCAAAAATTCTGAAAACAGAGCATGGGAGGGCTGGGGGGGGAAGCAGGGTTGGAATTTTTTTATTATTTTTTTTTTTAAAAGCATGTCATGACTATCTTAAGACAAGAAAGCCCAGCTTAACCCCAGTGGTGGATGTGGAAACAAAACCATTAGACCATTCATAGTGGGCTGTCAACTTTTTCTTTTCCCCCCAGATCTCTCCCAGATGTACCTAGATATATGTACTTAAATATATACTGTAGAAATGTCTTTTCATATTATTTACTATTATGTTGGTTTTTGCAGTGAAAAGAAGGCTACTATTCTGGTTTGGAAATGAAGCCCACAAAAAAAAATTCACAAGTTGCATATTAACAAATCTGATTAATCTAAGCCATAAAGCAATCTCAATCCTACTCAACCTAAAAATCTTTAGAACACCTCAGATGTGTCAAGCATGTCTGAAAAGGAGATGTTGAAGCAAAACTGCCCTTTTAAGCACACAATAAAGACATCATTGAGAATTTCTTCTTCAGGATATTTCTGATACTGATATTGAGTTCAGCTATGATCTACAAATGACTGTTCAAAGTGGTGTGAGTGTTGCGGAACGCAGTATGCCATTATTTTAAGACTTAATTGCTCCATCTTCAGAGGTCACTGTAGGGAGCAAAGGTTGCAGTAGGTCTAAATGACCTTAGTGACCCTGTGCAGCCCCTATCAGATGAAGTCTCATGGGAACAGGCTGTTGTGGAACTACCAGTGCGGTCTTAACTACAACAAGAAAAAGAAACAAAAAAAAAACAAAAAACCCCTGAACTGTATAATATGGGCTTATTGCTAGCAATGAGACAATAATGGCAGATATTGCTATAGCCTTAAAAATGCATGAATGCCTTGACATCACACGTTTCCAGTTATCTGCAGAAATCACTCCTTCAGAGGGTCACACAAACTCCTTGAGTTCATGTGACATCAAATTTCATTTTTTCATACTAGATTAATACAGTATTACTTCCAAAAACCTCAACTTTTGCTGAATTCTATTATACAGTGCAAAAAGATTCAATTTGAACATCACCGTCTCATCTGGTTCTGTGTCTACATCAGGACCCATCACAAAATTTTTAAAAAGTGTAAATACTTCAACAAACCCAAAACTGTATTTAATTTACATTATATTAAAAATTAAAAAAAAACAAACAGTTGCCTATTTAAGTCCAGTTTGGTCCATTCAGGAGTGATAAATACAATGTCTGTCACTTCTGGTCAAGAGGTTGTACTGGTTATAGTATATTTCGTGTTCACCACATGGTGTGGAGAAAAAAAAACAAAATCTCTAAAAAATTTTTTTGATTTCTGTAATGGAGAACTTTAATTAACTAATGAACACTAACAGAAGACATGTGAGAGAGAGAGAGAGAGAGCACATAAGAGCAATAGAGACAAAGAAAGAGTGTGGACTGCTGCTGCATGAAAAAAGGTGAGAAATCACTCACACAAACACAGACAGAGCCCTCGGCATAAACCACATCAGTCAGAAATTAGTCTCAAATATCAGTGCAATTACCCATAGTGCAGTGATACAGTCATCCCTACACACCAAACCTGAACAGTGAGTTGCAGTGACACAGTTGGGCAACACATTCAACATGATGTGTTCAAGCAGCAGGAAACCCACACCATCCCAACACTAGATCAACAGAGAGCGCTAACAATAGACAGGTGTTTGTTTGTAGGCTAGGAACTTGCTTGTTTAACAGTAGCTTGTTATTTGACTATGCTGTGCAATTGCAGTGGGCTAATTAACACACAGACTCAGAATAACTTCCACAAACATTCTCCTGGAAGCCTGCTAATGAGATCTGTTAAGTGATTCAGGGTTAGACCACATATTTGGGGGCAACGTTCAAATATGCAGCAAGATGATGAGAAGACTAAAAAGGGTTACACTTTGACTCGAATGACCGCAAATTCTATTTAACTTCACAGACAATCTGCAATAATCAGTACAATAAAGTTCAATGAGGACCCCAATAGACAGGCATTTAACGTCATCTTAAATACACACAAAAACCACAAACAATTAAACTAACAGAAAATAAAAGTTTCAAAGAAATAAAAATATTTCAAGGAAATATAAATATGACATTTCTTTTCACTAGAATTTGGGTTTTTTTGGGGTTTTTTTTTTTTTTAAAGCAAAATCTGCAGGGCTGTTTTTGCAGTCTTTTGGTAAACATCTCTGTTTTAATCTTAACAAGGCCAGTCTAAGAAGACAGCTGATTTTTCTGCTTCTTATGATCTCCATTATAAAATTAAACTAGATATTAAAAGGTTATAAAACCTTTTTCCACATCATGTTTGGGTGTTCTAGAGCAAATTTTCTTCTTTTTCTGTTTCTGTTTCTCAGTAACTTGAAATGTGCAAGACAGCTATTTGGGTGTTTGAGCTGCTCCATGTGTGAGAGGTATGGGAATATTTTTAACTGGGAAGACAAAGTTGCAACTGGTTAGAGGATGAATGTGTACAGTATTTTGCAAAGTTTGTTTTCTTTTTCTCCCGATGCTTAATAATAACTAATAAAGGCTATTTAAATAAACAAAAGGATCGCCTCTGACTTGTGCAAAGAATTGTGTGTGCGTGCAGTATGTACAGTATATATGTACAGACGCACACATACATGCACAAATAAGCCAAAGCAATAAATACATGCCTAATACTGGTAGGCCCTCTTGTGAAACTTCATCATCCCACAGATACTGAGTTTGAGTACCAGAGCCCAAGGCAAAAACAAAACTTCTTCGCAACAGTCTTTTTGATTGAGGCCATGTTCATGAATTGCATTTTAGTACCACGCCCTTCATGAAATCACTCCCACAAACAGCAAGAGATACACTGAAGAAACTTGAGCTTATCCCTGAGACCAAAATTATTCAGGGCCTATAAATTCTCCAGTCCATCTAAAAAATAAGCTCATTTTAACTCATTTTAAATCTACTTGGAAACTCATGACATCATTATCTAGGTATAAAAATAGCAGGACAAGTATGGCTTACAAGGGAAAACCCATTCTGAGTGTGTTTACTCAGTGAATAAACAGGAGCAAAATCCAGGCTGAAATGTCAAGTTTAGCTGATGATTCAAACATCTGATTATTCAAACATCTGAGTCAAAATGTGACAAGATTATAACAAACAATGGCGCGTTCCATGTTTTTCTATATGCTCAAAACGTGGAACAAGTCCAGGCTTGGTATGGGTGTGTCTGCAAGGGTCTAGAGGAGTGGGAGAAAGAGGGAGGGATAAAGAGCTCTGTTCCGCATTTTGTTTGCGAAAGAAGAGAACTGTAGATTTCGTATCTCACTCATAGGCATGACGTCAGACATTTATGACTCTCTCTCTCTCGGCCAGGCAGCACCCATGTTTATTGACTCAAACATAACAGATGATGCACAGAGAGATGACTGTACAGGAAGTGACAGGGCAAGAGAGTGTTACAATTTCTCCCATCTTTTTTCCTTTTGTTAAATCTTTCTTTCCTGAGGTGTTGCTCAGGAAGAACAATAACTGAAGAAAGTTTTACAGTGTGATACATTGCAATATTCCTGAAATAAGCTCAAACGGACAACAACGATACCACATTTAAAACTATTTTCAATAACTTTTTCATTTAATCATTATTCTCTGTTTGTAATGAAGTCCGCAGTCGATCATGCTTTTAATAACTGATGTTGTTCATAACATGAACACCCACTGTTTTTTAGCTCGTTCTAACTCAGAACTTCATTGTTGGTCAGTTGCTCTTGCCACAGACCCAAAGCCCAAACCAAATTTAAATTCTCTCAAGGGGCACTCATTACTTAAAACACTTGCATTTCTTTGGAACACAGGGCACTGGAGCTTCCCAGGAACCCAGCCACAGATTATCATGTGAAAAAAATGGGAATGTCTTTTCAAATCACTCATTTACAGTCAAAACTAACTTTCTTTTTTTGGACTTAGGAGTATAGCTGTTTGGATGTTGGCCCAATCACAAGGAGCCAATCAGATAACAGTCAAACTAGTTGAGCATGGCCCCCTTGAATGGGTCTGCCCTGACATTGTTTGAGTATTTATGAGACAGATCAATGGAAATGGTCTAAAGAGGAAAATCAAGGTTTGATATTTTGATTACAAGGTTTGATGGCAGTGGTGCTGACCTGGTTAAAACTAAATCTTTTACACAAAGAGCTTACAGCACTCATTCATTATCTGAATTTTTAGAGGCATACTAATGATTAAAAATAGTCCAACAGTACAACATCCTAAAAGCTTTTGTCCTCTCTTTCTTACAGGTTTCCAATAGCATGTTAGTTTTGGCCCTTTATAAAGTTTAAATGTCAAATGTTCTTTGTATTATCCCAATGCTTTCTTATAACCACAAAGTCAACGTTGGCTTAAAATTAGCAAGTGACCAGGCACTTTTAAAATACTTAACTCCATCCACACCCTCTCTCAACAATCGGCACATTAATAACCTGATCCAGCAAAGTTCCACAATGTAACAGCAAACAGTGAGCACAGCCTGCTGAGAGAGAGGAAAGACTGAAAGAAAAGATAAACGGGAAAATTAAACAATCATGGTGAAGGAATGACCATTTTTGATCACTAGGGGTGTTTTTTTTTTTTTATTTACATTTTTCATTTACATCTTGAGATGAATGTATATCCTTTAGGAGGTTCATTCTCTGCTTTTAATTCCTTACAAATAAGAATTAACTGACCAGGCTTGACATACAAGACCACACAAATGATTTTAAGCGGTGTTGGATGTCTTCCATCCATGAGCATTAGATACACATAGATGATCCGTTTAACGTTAAGCCAGTTTAAAACAGTGTGCTGCTTTAAGTGGGGTTCCTCAGTCCCAGTTGTAAGCTGTGGTTCAATTCACCCTGGTGTACTCAAGGGAAGTAAGTAAGTCAACTGAAACAACATAATGGCCTAACTGCCACTCACCCCAGCACTTCACTTTGGTCAATAAAGTCTGTTCATGTATCAAGATAGCAGGAGTTGTTTGGGCCTCATAGCTAAAAACAAGATGGCAACAACAGGAAGTCTGCACTGTGGCACTAACATGCATGAACGTAGGCAACATTCTATAAATGTGCTATTCCTGATACGGTTAGTCCATTTTTACACACAGGCATGACACTGAATACTTAATTCCTGCATGTGGTAACAGAGGCTGAATTTACGCCCTGAAAGAGAAAGTAATATAATGAGGAATTACTGCACCACGGGTGTCAGTTTAACAATGTACATCTGCCAGCTTAACAAAACCACACTAAAGCCCAAGAGGAACGCCAATCATTTAGAACAGACAAAAGTCTAACAAGAACACTGTAGTGTTACATATCTAATCAGAATGCATTGCTGGGGGGTATCTGATCATATAATTGATCTGCCAATAAACACAAATCTGGGACTGAATCTAAATTAAATACCATCGTAGAGAAATAACATTAATTTATTTAGGTTTAGAAATGTGGTAAAATAAATAACACTGATATTGTAACGTAGTAGTCGGGCATCACCTTAATGTTCTGCACTTCTGGAGTATAATAAATACTTTACATTTTATTTTTAAGCAATTATCTGTTAATATTATTGGTAATGAACTGAAAACAAAAGAAGCTGCTGAATTTAAAGACAGAGTTAAAACAATGCCAACCAATTAATCTGATTGATTTATTTATTTTAAAGAACCCTGATTTCACAGTATTGCTTAAAGGCAATATAGCACAAAAGTTAACCTGATTAGGTTACATGATTACATCAGTTTGCACATACTTATTACTTGCTATTAAGTAATAGTTAAGCTGTATGTTTCATTGGCAATGAAACAAATAGCAACTTACTGTAAACAAAATTATGATCACCTTATTTACTTTAGAAAATATTTGCACTGTAAATTATATGTATGTTTTCTGAATAAAAGTTTTTGTGGAAGAGATGGAACTAATTTTTTAAAAAGGCACAGTTAGGTAGACATCCGGTTTTAAGAGCGTAACCTGTATTTCAGCAGTTTGTAGATTCAATGTTAAAAAAGTCTATGAATTTCAAATGGTTCAGAGATTCCAGCTTAAAGTGGTTATGACAGAACCAGGAATGACATGTCTACATTGCAAATATAGCAATCTGAGGCCAAGATTAGCGTAACTCGGAGTGAGAAGTTCTTAGTTAATGTTGACTGACAGTGCGAGAGTCACTCAGGCAGTAACGGTCTCTCTGAGGGACATTGCCTGCACTTGTTATCTGGACCACCCCAGCTTCAGGCTCTAAGGAATTGTGGATTTGGAGCCATGCTCGTCAAGCACCTCACATATGGGTCTTGGAGTGAAACTTCAGGTTAGTCCAGCAGCCAGTGTACTGCTTTCAGAAAGCAGGCCCACCTTCACTTAGCCACATCCTTCATTATACACCACTCAGCAGTACTAACGCAGGTCCCAATGGAGTAGGTAAACAGAACAAGTCTAATGCAGACAAAACTGGTTCTCTCAGTTTGTCTGTGCACGTGTGTGTGTGTGTGTGTGTGTGTGTGTGTGTGTAGCTTCTCCCTGGAGGCAAGTGGTAACACAGAAAAAGAGGTGTATCAGCCAACCAGAAAAAAAAAATCTACAGACAAGGCTGAGAATATGTTGCACTTACTTTTTAAGAAGAATGAGACAGAGAGAAGCAAAAAATAATAATTTTTCATACCAAATATCAACAATGAAACTGAATTTTGGCTGATGTAATTTGATTTCTTCTATTTATTTATTTTTTTTCTTGTCTTTTGACTTAAGCACTTTTCTTAGGAGTAGCATGTAAAAAGGAAGCTTTAATGTTGAAACTACACTCCAGTAACCCACAGGAGAACATCAACATTACATCAGGCAGAGCAAACCTGTGGTATCTACCAATTAAGCTAATGGAAATACAAGTGGAAACTTTTTTTGTTGTTATTTTTCTACTTCTTAATTCTTACTTCTACCAATGGTTTAAAATGGGCAGCGGTGGCCTAGTGGTTAGGGAATTGCCCACAGGATCGGAAGATTATGGGCTGTAGGACTGTAGGTTGCCCTAAGGTACCCTTGAACAAGGTACCGTCCCTGTCACTGCTCCCTGGGCACTTTCAATAGCTGCACCCTGCTGCATGGTGTTTGCATGGGTTAAATGCAGAGGTCCAGTTTTGTTGTGGTTCACTGTGTGCTGTGCTGTGACCTCGCAATGACAAGAATAGTCACTTTCACTTTTTTCACTTAAAATGCATCCTGCAAAAAAGTAAAGATCATCGTGATATGAATTTGATCAAAACTAAATCTTCATTAACAGACGTGTGCTCCAAAATGCTGAACATTTAGGTAATGTGAGGTTGCTGTGCTAAAATGTACTGAATTTAAAACCCTATCAAAAGTATATTTTTCTGCAATACTAATCAAAGTAGCTCCAATTTCTACATTTAAGTAATAGATATTTCTACCTACGTATGTGTAGATTCACATGAAAAACACTGGGTTTAACAAGCATTTTACAAATTTTGGGTTGAATGGATTTAAAATCTTTTCAAAGTAAATCAGATTGTAAATAGACTTCATTATGGAAGATTTTGTAATCACAGGGTTTGGCATAATAGTAATTACTGAGGCGTCAGAGATTTCCATTCGTACTGACTTGACTTTTGCAACTTGCTCTTCCCTCCCAAACATGGTATGGCTGGCTTCAGCTCTCCAAGTAGGATCTCCCACACATGTAGACAGAGGTTCTCAGGAGGTTGAGGTACACCGACTCTAACTTACACTTGGAGAGAAGGTGTCCACACCCCAGCGCATGGGGAGGTACCAAGGAATAAAAGCAGGGTCCCACCCCTGCTGCGTTTAATGAAACCGCGTTAATAATTCAGCCTCAACACCCAGCAGGGGCTCACAGTTGAGAGAGAGCAAGCATTAACTATTCACAGCCCAAAGGCAGCCCAGATATGGCTGTTACATAAACCAAACTGGGGGAAAAGGCCCACTGGGCCAAGTACCAAGAGAGAAGCCCTGCGGTCTTTTGTTAGAGGCAAAGAGAATCTGTGAGAAGCTTGGACATCTGATCATCTTCCATCTGTGTGAATTTACCACATGGATTATAGGATGTGCTGAAAAGTCACTTTGTGAGGAAAAATCCCCCAGGATTTGAAACCACAGCAAAGATCTAATGATAGTTGCAACAAACACGTGTGTCCGCAGCCTCTTCAATTTAGAGATGGGCAATAAAACAGATTAGTCATTTCCATTCACATTCATTTACATTTGTCAGTTACTAGTTACATGCTTAGTTATATGTGTTTTTTATGTAAATGTTCACTATGAATGGGCTCTGTCTACATACAAACAAACAAAAATCAATATTTGGATATGTTTCATGGTTGATGAAAATCTCACAGTAATAGCATTCTTTTTTTTTTTTTTTTTTAACAAACGTAACGTAGATCTAACCTTAATGATAAACGTCTTTTTTCAGCAACAGTATAGCTCAGTCTAAGGAACAGCCACAGCCTTTTTAGAGTTCAAAAGACAGAGGCCCACATATAAGAGATTCCAGTTCGTTAACATGATGCCTTGAGGCTGAATTTAAATCTCTTCTCCATAAAAACGTCTGAAAAAACAAAACAGCTTTTATTAAAAAGGGGGAACTTTGAAAGGCTGATCATGTGATCAGAATACCTTTGCATGCAAATGGTCCAGACAACAGACAGCCTTCTACTGAAGTCTGACTGTTTTTAGAACTGCAGTGTTTCGCATAGCTAAGTAAACACAAAGGGTAAATTGGGCTTCCCCAAATGTACACTAAATGTGACCTGCTAGAGACAAGAATACAGATAGCCATTTCCTATTACACTAGTCTTCATAAAGGAGTATGACACCGTAAAACAAACAGCTCAGTGCAGATTATGCATCGCGCTTATGACTAGGGTTGTGGTCAATGACATCATAATATGGTTTTGAGCACATCAAGGGTTTAGTCAAAATTCACAAAACATCAAAGTGAGTAAACAACTTGCAATTATTATGGAGCACCTGCAAATAAGATTCAATGTAAAGTAACTACAGCAGAGCACTCCTGAATGGGATTTAGCTCAGTCTCTGTACTCCTAGTCAGAGCGGGCAATACAGAAAAGCGCAGTGTAACACCAGCAGTACAGTACTGGTTAATTTTTGTCAAAACTGGCATGAGAGAGGCAGAGAGAGAGTCAGAAAGAGAACAAGACCTTTATGATTCAGAAGCTTAAAGCATGTGCATGTCTCATACAGCAACAGGATGATGCTCCATGCCCTAGATAAGCAACTGACTGCAATCTCCATCTCCATCAGAGGCACTGAAAAGCAGCACCAGCTGCACAACTGCGATCAATACCCATACATCACATACATCAGATCTATTATCACACTAACCACTCAAGAAGCCACTTTCAGCACTGGACTCCACTCACCAAAAGCCCTTCAGAAATGCAGAACTGGCAGCCCCTACGTTTAGACTACTCCATACAATGCTATAGTCTATGACTAATTTAATTTAAGAAACTGGATATGGGCATAATGTTTCCTCTTCCTGGGGGAAACCATGAACTTCTAAGAGGAGTTGAAGGAGTAAGCTGATCTTCTGACTATGTCAGAGTGTCTGGTTTGAATCAGGCCAATCATTCTGAACCAGTGTTAATCATTTAAGAAAACTTGTGATTGATCTAGCAAGCAAAGCTGGCAAAGGCATAAAACACCTGCATGAGGTCAAACCACACCATCATTATCACCACTTCTCATGCAACACAGATGATATATATGTCTGGATACAAAAGCAGAGATCTCCTTACAGAATCTGGAAGGAAAACAAAGTCAACGTCATGAAGATCACATCAAAGATAAACATGTGACACTTAATATGACAGTGGTTGACAAGGCATTATTTTTCAAAGAAATATTCTAGAAGACTTCCTTGTGACTTAACACTCATGTGATCAACACTACTCTCAGTTATTTACACACACACACACACACACAAACAGAGTGGGAGGTGAATTATAAGTGTATTATAGATTTCACTGTAATACACATAGGCAACTGTGTATATTATTATTGCTATTGAAAGTGAACTATATGATTTTGAGTGTAATATGAATAAGCTCAGCTTCAGCAACCCAAAATAACTAATTGAGCTTAATTTAGCATTAAAAATGAAACCAAAGCTTTGGCAGAAACCAGTTTACAAAACCAGGGCCATTTTGATGGTCCTGAAATTATGATGGCGGCTTTGCCTTCTTGTGTCTTTGCTACAGAATCAGGATATTTAAGCCTAAAAATGTACAACAACAAGTGCACGTAGACACACAAATCTATGGCTGAAACCCACATGCTCAGAGCAGCTCATTTCAGCACAAAGCTTTTAGTGGAACGGCCTAAATGCCAGCGCAGCTCCTAGTCACCACAGTCCTCATCAGCTCAATGGTCTCCATTGTCTCCCAACCATCACTGGTGGCCTGCAGAACTGGCCTGCTTTTTAAGCAGCAATTTGGCCAGCCTCTCTCCTCCTCCAAACAGCCAAAGTCGTGCACCTTAATGTGGGGCATCTGCGTTCTTGGTGTCCAAAGAGGACGGCAAGGACACTATGGCTCTCAAGGGAACAGAACACACAGAAAGGTTAAGGGATGGACAGCAATATCAAACAGCTATGGACAGCACTGTCCTGCTTGAGTGCCAACACACACTTGTTTCATAACGCGATGCTTAAACCTGGTGTTCTGGCTAGACTGAGAAACAGCACACAACACACAAACATTCAGTCCTGCAGCAAAACACGAACGTTAACACCTCTTCAGATGTCGACTAAAGCTGCACAATAACATTTGCTAACAATTGCTGCATTCAGAATCTCAATATTGTAGAAGGCTTTCTTATGCAAATGACAATGTCCTAACATACCAAATGGGTGTAATCAAGATCCCACAAATGCAAAGAATTTTTGTCAAAATAACACGGGCCAGTATTATTGCTGTGTTTGCTTTCTGACTAGAGACAAGCAGGGGAAGGGGAAACTAGATATTCCATGTTATTTAATGCAGCAGTGATGGAAAATCTTGACACCACCAGCAGCAACAGCAGTGCTCAGCGGAATTCTCTATCAAGAGTTACTTTTTTTTTTTTAAGTTTTGAAGTCAGCTGTAGTGATTGAGCAATCCATGCTCAAACAGAAATCATGCATTAAAATACATAGAGAATATGCAAATACTTTGACAAATGTGATAAAGGTGCTCAAACTTTTGCATGACAATTAACACTTGTACAAAAAAAAAAAAAGCCAAGCTTCAAAGGAAACGCCATTAGAGGCGCAGTGTGTGTTCACACTTTAATGACACAGTCAGGAATGGTGCACGCAGTCAGGCCCACCGCACTTAGGCTCTACAGTAACGCTATCAACCTGACAACGTGGACATGGCTGTCTGGCGCTGTCGATCATGTGTCCCACAGCGAGGCATGACACAGATTTTATTTTCAAAACAACATGTAAATGCATCAATAACATCACATTAAAAATTCACTGTTTTTCAATGATAGTAATTAATAATAGAATGAAAATGTTCTACACAGTCCATGCTCTGCACACTGAGCTCTGGTGGTTGAACAGATGACGTTAATAGGGACACATTCTACATGTGAATCTGACTTTGGAGACACACACAAACACAACTACACAGCCCAGCAACACAGGGATTGGGCAGTTTAAGGCATGAGTCATATGAGTCATCTCAGCTGGAGCGAGTCAGCCCAGGTGCTGAGGTACAGCGTGGGACTGGAGCACAAAGAAATAAAGCGATGTTTTCCTTGAAACAAACATGAATGAAATTTCATCTCAACTCTCTGAACCATTCATGTGAATCAAGCTAATTCAATCCATCCTTCTTCAGCCTGTTCCCTTTTTTGCAGGACTGGCCCATTGGGTCTCTGCTGCAGTGGTGAGCAGCTGTCCCATTGGGAGGAGTATCGGGGCAGCTCGCCACGGTCATTCACATGACCACAAACACGGCCTCGCTCTCCTGCCCCCCAGGCCCTGAAAACAATCCACTGAACACGCACATACACAGAACCTCTTTCACGGTTTCGCACCTACAGGCAACTCGATGTGTGGTTCATTCAGCCTGCTGCCATCGTTAGTGGCTTCTCGCAATCATGAAGAACTGGTGGACTTAATCAATTTGCATGAATCATCGCAAGCCAAATGTCATTGTTTGCCAATCTGGCGCAATATGTCCTCACTCAACCATAAGGCACAGTGTTTACTGTTTCTTTATCATCTCTCAGATTACACTTGCTGCAGCCATTCCTTATTTTTCTCTTGATAAGCACAACACGTTACTTCACACTGTAACCCACACACTGAATGGTCCCAGTTGTGTAACAGTATTACTCAGCTGAGTCCACGCACATGCTCCCCTACCACACACACACACACACACACACACAAGCAGCTTTTCTCCTTTACTTGTAATAAGGGACTGAGCTGCCAAGCATTACTTTCCAAAAGCACATTAATATCCAGCCGACAACAAAGGCCATTGTGTTTTCTGGATTCCTGGTTATGGTGCTGCCGCTTTAGTGGCTCAGACTGAAAACGGCAGTGCAGGGATTTCTGACGATCACTGACTACGTTCAGTTCACTTTCCAGCGAATGTAGACACAAGATCAGGAGCCGCTGATGAGGGTGTAACGATTTCGGTACAGTACCCAACACATCAAAATTCAACACTGACACACCTCGCGGACGGTCCGTTCGGCGAAGCCCTGCTGTCTGTCAGTACATCATACTGTCAGTGCTCTCAGATCAGCCTGCACAAGGTCAACGGCGAGGCACAAGTTTCAGATTCCTTCTGCATGTTGAGCGAGATTTCGGCTCCGTTTTACCGAAAAACATTACAGTATGAGATGGGGAAAGAAAGAAAGAAGAAGAAAAAAAGGTTTAGTTTAGTTTGAAAAATAAGTTTTTTAATGGGGGTTTCCCTCAGAATTAAAAAAGGGTTTTTAACCCCAGAATGAACCTTCTGGATTTGTGGATCCTCAGAATGAAAATGGGTTTTTATCCTCAAAATTAAAAGCGTGTTTTTTTTAATCCTCTGAATGAAAATGGCTTTTTTTCCATAAAATAATTCATATTTTGGGGCTTTTCCATCCACATATTTGTTTCCCATCCACAGAATATATTTTTTTTACCTCAAAAGAACATTTTTGAATCCCAGAATTCAAAAAAATATATCCTTTTCCCCTCAGTATGCTGTTTTTTCCTCGAAATATTTGTGTATCTCCACAGAACGAATGTGTTCCCTCAGAATTAGAAACGAGGAGGAATGTATTCTCCCGGCTGGGCTTCACCAGCAGGGAGACACACCGACACCTTTGTGAAAGCGAGAGGAGGAAGACCCGCCGTTCGGTCAGAAAGTGGAGGCTGAGGCGGCTCCTCAGAGCCCGAGCAGCTCGGCGCGTGAGGCGGCTCCTCAGAGCCCGAGCCCGAGCAGCTCGGCGCGTGAGGCTTTGTGCGGCGGAGCCTGGGCTGAAGTTCACGCTCGGCTCTCCTCTGAGGAAATCTTTCTGAGGAACAAGGCAGGACGCAGTCCGGGCTGAACGCGCTCGGTTTTTAAAGGTAAACACTGTGGAGAAAAGCCCTTTTACCGCCCTCGTTCACAAACACCAGCCTGCTGACACCCACCCCGGGCTCAAGAGTGGAGGACGGTCTCTCCGCCACTTTATCGGTCGGGATTAAGGCTCGGTTTAGATGTAAGCGCACTGAAACGAGCTCTACTCCAGTCCTACCTTCCGACAGCTCCAACTCCAACTCCGCCAACTGCTCCTTCACCTCCTTCGGGAGAGCCGCCAGGTCCACGCCGCGCTCTGCCATCGCTGTGGAAATATTCAGCCGCTTCTTCTCGACCTGATACGCGGTGTCCCGTCGATCAAAATCCACCGCTCAAGACGAGAAGCTCATGTTCAGCCACTGCGTGCAGCTGCTCGCTCCGCCATGACTGTGGCAACTCGAACCAACGGTAGAAATGAGCCGAGTCTTTGGAGAGTCGACTCTTTCAATCGATTCTTCCTGACGAATCAAATTGAATTCAAAACCAGTTGTATTCCCATTGTTACTCTCCGCGTTATAGCTTGTATAAGATATTTTTCAGAAATGTTACACTCGATCTCTTCTTCCAAGCCGTCTTCATAAAATGGCGTGACAAGAATGAAAGAGGTGAAAGAGAAAAATGTGGGCCATTACTCATCGTTTAGGAGCTATTTTACTCAGTCGTCTTTATTCTCGTCTCCTAAATGATAAGAAAATGTGAGCTTATTTTCTCTTCGGAGATTTTGTTGGAACACCCAGAGATGAGTCGTTTGATTTGTTAAAACGAAGAGTTCAAAAGAATCGGTTTGGGAAACTGAATCAAACTTCACCGTCCGACTGTAGTCACGTGACGGAGTTTACCGTGCAGCCTGTGCGCCTATGCGGCCGTGCAGCTGCGCCCTCTAGCGGCAGAATGAAGGAACAGTAATGGCACAAGGGCAGTCAAGGCGACTGGACGGATTTAAGGTGAAAATCAGGAGTTCCACTTCTGAGGCTTTCGAAAGAGTCGTGGGAAGATTCTGGCAGAACCTCAGTCTCCACTTTCTGCTAATAGAGAGAGGAACACAGTGCAATCCCACACTTCAGTGTGTTCACACACCACTGTCAAGACCTTCTCGAGGTTATAATGGGGTGATGGAGGAGGAGGAACACTAAAATGTGCATTGGAAGGCATAATTTCTCAGTCCAGTGACTTGTAAAGGGGCACTGCAGCCTAAAAAGACCATTTAATCTTATTATTTCTTATGTAAGCTGATTTTTGTAGGGCAGGATCGCTCCTGGGTTTGTCACAATGTAGAATTATTGTGTTCTCATGCGTATTCCCACACCATAATACTCAGCATGGATTACATCAATTCATCACACAGCCACTAGGAACCACTACCCATCACTACACATTCAAACTGAATTCAAACCCAAATGTATTCTCAGGTTTACTCTCCACATTATAGGGTATACAAAATCTTCTTTCGGCTGTTCCCGTTTAGGGATCGCCACAGTGGATCAGCTGTCTCCATTTCTTCCTGTCCTCTGCATCTTCCTCCTTCAAACCAACCACCTTCATGTCCTCTCTCACCACGTCCATAAACCTCCTCTTTGGTCTTCCTCGTTTCCTCTTTCCTGGCAGCTCCATCTTCAACATCCTCCTTCCAATATAACCCTCGTCTCTTCTCTGGACATGTCCAAACCAACGCAACCTCGCTTCTCTAACTTTGTCTCTGAAACATCTAACCTGAGCTGTCCCTCTAATATACTCATTTCTAATCCTGTCCATCCTCGTCACTCCCAACGCAAATCTCAGCATGTGAAATGTTAACACGAGCTCCTCTTTCAAACCGTGGCCGTAGTGGTTAAGGACTAGGCCCCAGGATCGGAAGGTCTTGGGTTCGAATCCCTAATCAGTAGTTTGCCCTTAGGTTCCTTTGGGCAAGGTACCGTCCCCACGGTTATCATTTCATTGCATTATCATTTCAACAGTACTGTCTCATGGTCCTGAAGATCATCATCAGAAGGTGTTTTCTCTGGTCTTTCAAGCAGGAAATCACACTTCAGAGACTCCTGCAGCACAACTGTAAGAGGTAAGTCGGCACCTTTACACGAGATGCACCAACAGTTTAATATTTTGACCAGAACATGCTTTTAGTGTGGAGACTAGAAAAGGCAAGACACTTCACTTTAGGCTTATTGAGAAACGATGGTGTAATAATCCAGAGTGAGGCTGGGACGCATGTAAACAACAAAAGAAATGGAAAAAAACGGCCTCATCTTGCATCATTTGTTATGAGTTCCTACGCAGTCTTGCAGTAAATAGCTTTTTTTGGGGGGGTTACAACCATACTTTGCTTATCTAGATTCCCAGAGTGTTACTTTTATTTTCTATATGCATGCATGCTTTAAATCAAATAGCATTGTGAAATGAACCACCTCATCCATAAAGCTTGCAGTTTCTTTGGCAAAATATACAGAAGCAGAGTTTAGAAACGTATCTCTGTCTTAGTATACTACCATTTACTGAACCATAATTTGGCACGAAATGCCTCAGTGCTGCTTCTGGAGCGTAAATTTGAAGAAAGACATTTAAACAGTGTTTAAATGCTTTTTCTTTAATCAAAACTGCAACACGGCAAGTGTTCATATTATTCCACTTCAACATGCATGAAAAAGTAAAATACATTTATATCGTACACATATATACAATAAGAGGATAAAGTGTAAAATGAATCAGTCCAACCAGGAGTGCGTTCTTGCCAAGAAAAGAATTAGGAAGCTCCAAAAAACTCTTTATTTTAAAGGTTTATAACTCTCTAACTACATACTGCGTTATCCACCATCGTTCGTCTTTCTAAATATGCGAGAGATCACGTCCTTAATTAACTCTCATGAACTAATTCCTTAATAAATTAATGGCAAATAACATTATTTGATTATTTGTCCAGCAGAGACAAATTTCATCTTGCTGCCAGCATCAGCGGGGGGTAGACACATAACACAAGTTTCTCTTAAGGCGATCTCATTATTCTTCAAGAATGAAACAGCAAATAAAACATCTGCAAAAACGATTACATGATTACCGAGAAGAGGCAAAGAAGGCCTAAATGAAAGAAAGTACAATGCTATACGTTTCAGTATTACAAAAAAAGGGTTAAAGAGACCTTTATTATGACAGAAGGTTGTGTAGTCCTTGCTGCACAACATGAAAAACAAGACTAGAACGAAAGTGCCAATAATAGTCGCTGATATGAAAGCTGAGAATTCTGCTCTCCTTTCCATTTCCGTATTCCCATTTTGCTTCGCTCGTCGAATACAGTACAATCACAAAATTACAACATGGTCACCATTGGGACAGTAGGTGTGAGATATGTGTCGAGTGGTGGCTGAGCAATCCTTTGGCCCTAACATCTACACAAACGTGCGCACAATTAAACCGTATATGCACAAACTCACATTGCCGTCGGCTGTGTGGTGTGATCAGGACAAACCCAGCAGCTTTAGGAGCAAAAGATTCAATGCTGACATAACTTTATCCTATTTTAGTGCATTTAGACATGCCCTGTATTCTGGACTGATACCCTCTTTTTGCAGTGTTACACTCTGCAAAGAACAATAACAAAATTCAAGTGACAATTCTCAACAAATAGCAGTTCATCCTTTGATTATATGCAGTAAAAACAAAGTTTATTGGTTATTTCTCTCAGTATGATAACCTGTTTAAACAGCACAGTTTGATAAATCTGAACTTTTCCCAAACTGTTCTTTGTGATGTAGTAATGCTCTACCAGGGCTAGATGGCAGTATAAACAACCCGACCTAATCGGATTACACTCTCGCTGCAGTTTAAAGATTTTCAAAGGCATCTGTAATTGAATTCCCTTACAAGTTATATTACAAATATAAAGCTTTTAACGTTTCCTGATACGTTTCTCTATCTGGCCGGCAGCCGGAAAAGTCTCAGACCTTTAAGGGCAACCTTAAATAAGGCAGAATATCTGCGTAACGAACCTGGCCTGGGCAATAGAGGCACTACTGTGAATCTTAAGGCAGAATCTTTTTATCTTTTTTTTTTTTTTTTATGACTGCAGGGTGTTGATTAAAATGTATTTTGAGCGTGAACATGAGAACAGGCGTGCATGTGTATGAGGGACAGTGTAAAGACAAAACATGCAAGTAATTCTGCAGACTGGATTTTTAACAATCATTGCATAATTGTCCAGAAAGGCGCCCAGAGGGCAAAGAGGCAGGAAGTCCTTTTGGTTGTTGTTTTTTTTTTTTTTTTTTTTAAAAGAATAGTTTTTCATGGCTTTAAGCATAATCACGAGTGGTAGCTGAGAAAACAGCAGCAGGGGAAGGATTCATCCCATTATTTAAAAAAACTCAAAGAAAATGATACCAACAGTAAGGTCTGGACTCTTTAGAGCCTCAGTACCAAAAGTATGTCTTTACAGTAGAGCTAATAATGGAGGACATCACAGGAAAAAATGGCCAGACATGGTACCGTGGTGGCACCACTGCATATGATGCACCATAATTGCTTATATATGATGCACTTTCCAAAAAAAAAAAAAAAAAGGTGACAGTGAGCCAGTTTCTGATTTGATGGTTTGTCACACAAGGCTAGGGAAACAGAAGACATGATCAAAGAATGACTTGGTACAGCTTGCACAGTAAGATGTACCAAAATAAGCAAAGACAACGAATACATATAACATTTAAAACAAAAAAAGAAAAAAAGAGAGACTTTTTTCATGCCAATATTAGTGTATCAGTCCTTTTGAATTACAAACTGCTATATTCGAATGTACAGTCTTGTACAAATACACTCGCTCATACACACACACACACACAAACATAAGCACATGCACTCACTGATTACAAACATTCTTTATATTAAAACATACTATAAAGGGATAGGAAATGAGGTCAGATTTTGGTGGAGTTCAGGTGAGGCATTCTCTTGGTCTCCATGAAATGAAAACTGTTTGAAAATGTTAGGGACCAAATTTAGAGCAAATTTAAAGATTTTTTTTTTCCAATTTTTTACCCCTCATACAAACCAGAAATTAAATTATTACAAGGTTGTAGTGCTGGTCACTAGACACAGCCTTTGCTTAGTGAGTAAAACGTGGAGCTCAGCAAATGTGAACATGCACACCACCAAGTGCACTATGGCAGTATTTTTTTTCTTCACTAACAGCCACAAACGACATCCATGTTGGTATGTTGTACAGCGTGGTAAATGTGTGCATATTATCTATGCATACGGTTTGCATCAGTTTGATTAGGGCAGTCACAGTGACGACCCTTCAGGAAGCGCTTTGCTGTCCTTTAGTCCCACTGAAGATGGAGGAGGTTGGAGACAGAAGGCAAATTCTGATGACGGAGGGAGAGTGGGCTTGATAGGGGTTTAGGATGAGGATATAGATGAGGGTTGGAGTCCAGCCCCTGTAGTCTATGGCATAGTGAACAGGAAGCTTTTCGCTTTCTCCCAAAAGTCAAAGTTTATTCCCAGAATTCAGCTGAGCTCCAGGCCAGAGCATTATGGCATGAGAGAAAGGCAAGTAGAGGAGGAGAAAGAGGGTGCTATTTTTTCTTTTCCACCTCAATCCCAAGCTCTTCAAGTTCCTATGCTCCTCTCCCAGTACGGGTGAGGCGCGAGTCCTGGGCAAGCCACAGCGGGCTCATCATCTGGTTGAGGGCTGGGGCTGTGTGGCCATGATGACGTGAGAAGGCCCACTCTCGCCCCGCTGGCTGCCCATGCCAGCCAACACAGACATGGCCACGGCTTCTGCAGCCGCCCGCGAACTCAAGCCGTTGGGTCCCGTGGAGGCAGAGGGGCTGGGGGCCAGCGAACTGTGTTGGATGACCGGAGCAGGGGAACCCGTGGGCTCTGAAACCTCCTTCATTGACTCCTCTCCTGAACAACAGAACGGGCATAGATCAGTCAAATACAGACTCTAAACTATTAAAGCCAAAGCAGACAAACACTAAAATTCAATATATGCAGTGGGGCTGCAAAAACAGTTCTTTTTAAAGTTTATTTTTTGTAAAAATGTTCAGTTAATTATACTTACATGTACCTTGTAAAGGTATTGAGTTTTTTGCAAAAAAAATTAGACAGTACTGTGCAAAAGTATTAGGCAGGTGTGGAGAAAATGCTGTAAACAAAGAACGCTTTCAGAAATGGAAGTGTTCATCATTTATTTTCATCAATCAACAAAATGCAGTGAATGAACAAAAGAGAATCTAAATCAAATAAATTTTTGGTGTGACCACCCTTTGCCGTCAAAACAGCATCAGTTCTTCTAAGTACACTTGCTCAGTTTTTGAAGGAACTCGGCTGGTAGGTTGTTCCAAACATGACTGTGTTTCTCCTCCGTGTGACATTGATGATCATCAGCACCTGTTTGGTAAAACTGGTTGATCGTACACCGACTATAATCCTACAGAATCCCTGACTTTGCGCAAGTGTTCCTAGAAGAACTGATGCTGGTTAGAAGGCAAAAGGTAGTAACACCAAATATTGATTTGATTTAGATTTTTCTTTTGTTCGCTCACTTTGCATTTTGTAAATTGATCAAAATAAACAATCATTCTTTATATTTCTGAAAGCGTTCTTTGTTTACACCATTTTTTCACACCTGCCTAAAACTTTTGCACAGTACTGTATATAAAAAAAACTTCACTAATGTATGGTTAATGTTCTATCAGGGATTAAGAAAAATAACTTTCTTCAGTGCTCATGAAGAGTTAAACAACAAGAAAAAAAGCCATGAACTGCTTTGTCTCACAAGCCTATCCTAAGCTTGCCCAACTTGGAGTTCCTGTAAGAGCAAAAGCTAAAAATAGGTGATATAATAATAAATGTATAGATTCGAGTTCTTCATGTTGCAGCTGGCCTCATGGTACTTTATTTTTATAAACACACTCTCGATGAGCTGAGGGTAAACGTATCCAGGAATGCAGATATTATTCTTGTAAAAGCTATGAGTATAGAATAAATAGTTAATTAACCAGTTTAAATGTTAATAGGAAATTGTTTAACACTTTGACAGGAAAATTAAGCAAAATCATCACAGCTACTATTAATCATTTCTGCTTTAATTGGTTGTTCTTAAATGAAACCTATATGAAAAGAACCCAGACCTTCACACAGTATAACTTACGGTGGTACTGTGACCTTACGACTGCTTTGTGAGGTCACAACTCTGCTGTTCCCTGAAATGGTTGCCTGTAGTGGTAAAGTGTTTTTCTATTTATTTTTGTAGCTGAGTAAATGATAATACATCCTAACCACATTCACAAGTCTAACACCTTAACACATTTAAACAACATTCAGGCCTTCGTTAAGGGAAGCTTTGGAGATGTATTTATGGAAATAATTCAAGACTCACGTGCACACTGGTGAAAAATTATTCATGCAATTACACCCAGTCTCATGATTTATGATTTATGTCTTCTCACCCAGGTATGCAGCTTTCTTCTGTAGGGTGGTGACAGGGCAGTCTTTATGGGCCAACAGTAGCTGCTTCAGATGTGCAACTTCATTTCGTAAGAGAGACACCTCATTCTGACACACACATGCACACATACAAACAAACATAAAGGAGTATGAGCATGTTGATAGTCTCGCACATAGAGACACAACAGCATCTCAATCCAACTGCTCGTTAATTTGGACAAAGAAAAAAAAAAAAACAATGACTTCAGTGTGTATTTTCAGATGTGTTCAGTGAGTCAGATAAACCTCTATGTTACATCAGCGTCTCGGTCTTTGAAGATGCAAATGCCTGAGGCGTGCAAGAGAGACAAGCCTGGTATACTCACTGTCAGGGAAACATTCATGGAGGTCAGTTCCTCTGCCTTCTTTTCTAGGGAGCTGACCCACAGCTTGCGCTTTTGCCTGCAGCGGGAGGCAGCGGCTCGGTTGCGCTCCAAAAAGCGCTGCCTCCTCTCGTCTGGATCGTCGTCTGCTGTTCGTCGCCTTCTGCCTCCCGTGGGTTGAGCTGGAGAAACCTGGATGCAGAGGAACTTCTGGTCAACCCCCGGCATGCAGGACTCCTTTTGGCACCACTAGTACCGTATCTTGAACTTTCAGTATCTTGTGGGGTTCAAGGTATTAGGGCATTGCCTTAATGTGTGTACAGTAGGGAAGTATATCATTTTGAAATTTTTAAGAATAACCACATATATTTATTCACAATACAAGACATCATGTTGTGCTGAATAATTTCCAAGCACAGCAAATCACTGTGTTACTGTGTATCTGTGGACCTGAGGCTGTGCAGGAGATGGGGCATCAGGCTGCTGCACCAATAGCTGGCTTTGCTCCATCCTCTGCGGCACCATAGCACTGGAACCCATTGCCACACCAATACAGCCCTGGGCTGCTGAGGTCTGCTGAGATAATGCTGCCTTCAGTCGCTGAAAGAAAACATAAGCTCATGTCAGAACTTCAGGACATGCACTAAGGTGATTCATACAGATGGATTTGGAAAATCATTCTATGTTCACATATATGTTGTTATTAATATGCTTAAGTTTCCTCTGCAAAATCTATCAATTGAGAGATGGTGTTCTGGTTTTTAAACAACAAAAAAAAACTTAGGCTGGTCCTCGAGGCAAGAACTCAACCTGTACTTTTCACATTCAAGCAAACATTGTAGTACTTGCCTGTTTGTTGTGAAAACTGACACCCATGTGAAATCCTCTCATAGCTGGACTAAAAAATTTCAGAGCATGTTTGCTTGCCTAGGAGACCATTTGAGAGAGAGACTGGGATTGAAACGAAGACACAACATGTTGTCTGCTCACCATTTTTGCCTCAGAGTGGGGGTTATAACCAGAAGGGGACGAGGATCCACTGCCGCTTCCTCCTATTGGAGGGCCTGGGATTCCTGGAATGTTAGGCACCATGCACATGGGCCTGGCCAGCTAGAAAAGAACAAATGACAGATCGCAAATTTAAGACATTTAATCCTGATACCAAAAGGCTGTGCTGACTGTGAACAGAAAGACAGTTGGTTCATTAGTGCTTACAGATATTACTGATGGCATTTGCACTGGGCCAGGAAGCACAGGAACTGCTTGGCCATTGGGAAGCATCATCACTGGGTAAGGACCAGTGGGAGACCTTCATAGAGCAGATAGACAGATTACATACTTTACAGAATGTCTAACAACAAATCCTTACAATATATAATTGCCTCAAACAAGCTGGAAAGTCTAACAACATGCAAACATATAACCTACTGATTTGACTGAGTGGGAGATATATTTCCAAACTGGAAAGCAAAAATTCAAATTCTTTCTATTAATATTCATTTAAACCAAGTATAATGTTGTAGCTTAAGCTAACACCAGTCATCACAGAGGGTTATTTCAGGAACACCTCAGTGCCAGTGTTTTACCCATCACTACTTAGGTCAGGTGGTTTGCATAGTCAATTTCAGTTGCTGCCTGGCTCAGATGAGATACAGATACAGTAATGTGCAAATGTTTTAGGCAGGTGTGGAAAAAATGCTGTAAACAAAGAATGCTTTCAGAAATATAAATAATGATTGTTTTTATCAATTTACAAAATGCAAAGTGAGCGAACAAAAGACAAATCTAAATCAGATCAATATTTGGTGTCACTACCTTTTGCCTTCAAACCAGCATCAGTTCTTCTGGCCCCACAGAGCCCTGATCTCAACATCATCCAGTGTGTCTGGATAACATGAAGAGACAGAAGGATGTGAGGAAGCTACATCCACAGAAGATCTGTGCTTAGTTCTCCAAGATGTTTGGAACACTCTACCAGCCGAGTTCTTCAAAAACTGTGTGCAAGTGCAATTTGGTAAGAATTGCTGGATGCTGTTTTGAAGGTGGCAGAGGGTGTCCCACCCAAATATTGATTTTGATTTAGACTCTCTTTTGTTCATTCACTGCTTTTGTTGATTGATGAAAATAAATGATTAACACTTCCATTTTTGAAAGCATTCTTTTGTTTACAGAATTTTTTCAAACTTTTGCACAGCATTGTATTAGAATTCCTTTGTTTACTTTTTAGTAATTTGTTTTTTTTTATCTTTTTTATATATATATATATATATATTATATAACACACACACACACACACACTTTGGTTAATACAAAATTCTAAATCTATTTTAAAAGTAAATTAAGATTTCAGTCATGAATGAAAATAATGAATTCATTTCTTATTTGAACTGAAAGACTCCATGACCAAACAATCTTGAAACCCACAGCACAATGAAATAACTACAACACAACCACATGTAAACAGTAAAATGAGTCAACGGCAACCGAATTACTGAAACCATACATTCTTTAAAAGGCTGATTTAACGGTGGGACTATTAGTTATGGCCAAAGTTTTGGCTGAAACTAGCAGTCCTGAAACTCAACAGTCAAAAACATTCAACCCCTCCCTACTGTGTTGCCGCCAAAGCCTCACAGTCAAACGCTTGCAAACATGAAAATCTTTACAGAGCTAAGGGTGGACTTGATTGGCTGCTGACAGGCTATTTTTTTAACATTCTTACTAATAGCCCACTCACACCTGATTTTAATCCCATTTATTCACAGACTAATTTCCTCTGATTAAATGAAACGCTAATCCTATAAATTTACATAATTTTGCCACTCAGAAATGTAATAATGGATAATTTTCTTTAAAAAATGTGAGCCACTGTACTCATCTAGCAGATAGAGCTAGTTTGGAATCTTATCCCATGCATTTCAATTCCTTTACTTCTCTCGCTATTCTTTTTCTTTCTCATCTTAAACTCTAGATCAATTTTCTGATAGCCCTAATAACACTTTTTCCTGGTTTGTTGTATAAGCCAGTTTCAGTATTGCACATTTTGGTTGTAATTCCTCTACTATTATACTTTGAAGTGCACAAGCTCACAGTGTGTCTCATGATCATATTCTTTAACTTTATACTTAAGCTAGGCTTGGGTTCCCGGATTTCTGTTATGAATGCACAATAAAACCAACATACATCTACTTATCATGATTGATGGAATTCTGGGTGGTCCACATTATTAGTTTTTTCTTGCATTTAGAGGGTCAGGGGCAGCCAGATATAGTTTTTTTTTCCTTTTGAACATGCTTTAATCAACGGATGCAGGTATATAATTTTTAACCAACAGTCCAAAATGTGCTCTAAATGTGCTCCACCTTTAAACTTTTAAACCATTTTAAACCACCGTTAAAAGGGGTCCCAGGACCTTACCCCAGAGTGCGATTCGATGGGGGGGCTTGTGTGATCACTGAGGTGGGTGAAGGCATAGTGGGGTGCAGGGGGTCATAGCCAAGGTGCAGTGGAAGAGAGCCTGGACGTACAATGGTGGGGATGGGAGCAGAACTCACAGCTGGTCTCAAGGGAGAATCCTGTGAGGGAAAGAAATAATACAATGGTCTCTCTTAAAACACCTCATGGTATCCGTTTAGTAATCACCCGCGTCCAAAGGATGCTCCACATCATGACAGAGTTCTCATGACAACCACCAGACATTATGTTCAAATACCTTAGCTGTTTGTAAGCCAATAGTAAGACATGCATATGTATACGAGTATGTGTATGTCATGGCTAAACAGAATTTGATTTATTGTCATCAGCATCATCATACTAGTTTTTGTTTTTAACATCGTTTTGAAAAAGTTTTTACTTTATTTTTGCATAATTGTCACTTGAAAAGGTTTAAGATTTCATACACATTGTTTGGCGAAGTGAATGTGAAAACACAAATAATGTTTTAAATCATGATTTCATTTTTTGATGGTAAACAGTTTTGCAGGTTTGTAATAACTGACTGGGGTTCCTGCAACCATACACTCCTTATAAATGTCAATAAGTTCAATCTCTCCTTTTGGGACCTTTTATGAAATTTGAACTGGTCTCTGCAGAGTCACTTTAATTCAGTCAAATTTGAGGGATTATGAGTAAAAAATACTCGTTAAAGGTCCGTTTCATGGCAAAAAGTTTTTCAGTATTTTTCTCTTTTATGCCATTTATTCTATAAATGGCTTAAAGGCAAATGGAATGGCTCTTACATTTACATTATTTAGCAGACGCTCTTAGCCAGAGCAACTTCCACATCCTAATTACAGGGACAGTCTCCCTGGAGCAATTCAGGGTTAAGGATCTTGCTCAGGGACCCAGTGGTGGTAGTGCTAGAGGTGGGACTCGAACCTGGGACCTCTTGAGCCATACCCTACCACTACCCTACCACTAGACCACCGCAACCCCAGGCTCTTGTGCTTTGGACCAGTGTCTTGTAGCATAAACCTCAGGCTAAGATCAGGTCACCCCTTTCTCCTACAGCACTTTCTGGTAGAGAGCAGAATTCATGGTTACAGCAGCTAGCAGATACCAGACCCTGAAGCAGCAAAGAATCAAACTACCCACACCATGTTTGAATGTTGGTATGATATTCCTAATTGCTGAATGCTTTGTTAGCTTTGCAGCAGATGTGTAACAGGAGCAATTTTCTAAAAGGAGCTCTTATCAGACTTTTCAGTCCACAGAAAATGATTCCATAAGCCTAGGGTGTTGACAAGGAGTTTTTCAGCAAATGGCATTGTTACCTTTTCCAGACTGATATTTCAATAATTTACTTTTTCATCTTTTTGGGACCATTGTGCTATTTCCAAGACATCTGAGCTTACTACACATTCCTGGAAAGGTACTATTTCAGTGGTGTTTCAATTTAACAGGCCTGGCAGTAATTACGCCTGGATGTGTCTGGTCTAACTGACTCCAGCTATCACTCACTCACTCACTCACTCACTCATTATCTAAATCGCTTACTACCCTCCCCTGCTTTCATGCCATTTGTCAACAAAATGTTATTGCATAAACAGCTGGCTAACATTTTAAATGTGATAATCACTATTAACTACACAAAATAATACTGTTTAATTGTGTCTTATTTGCTTTAATCTTGTTTTGTGTATATCATTTTAGTATTTAGTGTTCTACTATAGCAACATCCGTCACATACAAGCAGCTGGGCTTCAGCCTATAGTACTACAAATGATCTGAAGGGTCAAACTAGGAACATGGATTAATGACAGAGTACATATTAGTATCATTTGGATTTAGTGTTATTAATGCACATACTTTGATAGGCCTAGTTTTAATATTGGCATATTGCAAAACATTCACAGTTCTTACATTTTGAGTGTCTATGTAGTGTTGTGCTATACCTTCCCCCTGATTATGGGCTCCTTATTGCTATCTGATTTACTGGACATGGAATCTGGGCTAGAAGGAGGGGAAGAGTCCACTTCTACAGGCTCCTCCTCCTTCACTCTGACCACATCTGAGGGTGTCTGCAGAGTCGTGTCCAGAGCAGAAGAGCCAGGGGCAGGCAGCTGCACCATGGAAAAAGAGAGAGGTGAACAGAGAGAAGGAAAGAGTGGACAAGAAACAGATTGATAGCCAAAAAAAAAAGTGGGTGGGGGAGTCAATGTGAGACATGGGAGCAGATAGCAGTCCACAGCCCATAAATCCCCCGTGTTGGCTACAGGCTGCAGAGTTGCTCATATCTGGAACAGTTCTGACTGAACCCCTCCACCCTCGAGTGACTGAACCCCTCCACCCTGTCCCACTACTCACAGGGTTTTTGGCCCTTTTATCGTCATCTTCTTGGGCCTTGCGGAACTCCTGCTCAAAGGGCATGGCCAGCTCGTTGAAGAGGCCTACTTCTTCACAGTTCTTCAGGAAACGTGTGGGAGTCGGCGTCTGGTCTGGGAAGGCAAAAGAAAAACAGGTCTCATTACTTACAGAACACATGTAAATACAATGCCCTCATCAGCTGCAAAGGAAAAATGACCATGCATGTTACACAACCCAGATCAAATGGCCAAACTGATTCATCATTGCACACCATTCAGAAAAAACTTTTGCAGACATTTACATCACTGACACTAAAGTTACATGATTAAATAAGGTTATTATCTGTCAGTTTTACATGAAGATGTTTCTTTCCTGGACATAACAATTGAATGCAACCCTAAATAGAAACAGCAGCAGAACCACAAATCAATATAATGTGATAAGAAGAATGCAGGGTGAAAACAATGGCTCAAAGTAAGATTTGGCTTTGATCTAGAAGCTATAATGCAAATTAAAAAATTACATTTGCAGTGAGCATTTCAACTCTCACTATACTTGCTCAGTGCCAATCATGAACTCAAACACAAGTCTTTTTTTTCAGTTGATACAGTTTGAAACAATATTACATAAATGTGATAAAATCTTTGGATTTGGATTTCAAATACAGGGTCACAATGGCAAACTGTATAGAGAAAGACAAGGCTACAGCAGGGTAATTTAAGATTTCAAGGGATAGGTACCTGCAATAATGACGGAGTCGGTCCGAGCAGGTCCGAATTTCAGTGTCATTTCATGCTTATGCTTGTGGACAGCAAGGTGGTCCTCATTGGTAAACCTCTGCATAGGCAGACAAAAAGAAATGAAATAAGAAAATCTGGCCATGGTCAGAGCCTAAGGGAGGAAAAAAAAGAAGGGGAAGAAATTGAAGTGAGGATTGTAAGAATTATGAAACAAATAACAGGGAGTGGACGAGAGAGGATTTGTCTTGGAAAATAGTTATGCGGGCCAAGATCGTCTCCTTACTGAGCGATCAGCTTTCACTGAATCCATGCCACACCGAAGGTCTGCATCACTGGAAATGTAATGCATGTATAATGTGTCAGAGTACACTGCACGACAAAGGCTCCTTACTGTAAAGCGAACTCTCTGTCTCAGAACTCGTCCTCAGGCTCAGCTTACAGCCCTAGGCAGCGTGCCTTTACAGCAAATGAAGCAGTGAACTTGGCATTCTGAGGGTTTCTTTACATTTTCTTTTAGGAGGGCGGTCAGCCGATTACATGGCTGCTGCTTTGGCTTGGTGTCGTTCCACTGCTTGTTCATAACAAAAGAGAACGCCACATTTTGTGGAGGGAAAAATAACAATACAGATGACAGACATGTGAACTGTTGATGGTACAGTGCAGTGCAGAATCCAACCACTTTAACTAAATAAAGCTATTATGTGTCCAAAGCAAACCTTATTTAACGGAAGAAGTACAACAGTCTGGCACAACTTACACCCAAAGATCTTACGAGTGCCTTACATGCTATTGTATCCATGACAGTATGAAAGAGCAGACTGAGTAATGGATGACAACTTGATTCACATTGCTTTCCAGCGAAAGACAAATTTAATCAAAATGGTACGTTTACAGGAGAAGTCAAAATAGTCAAGTGTAAAAGCATTTTATTACGTATCGTTCTGGATCATTTGAATCCAAATATCTGGTCGGTTTTTCATGAAACATTGTAAAGAATGGCTCCTCTGTTTAAATGCTGTAGAAAAAAGAAAAACAAAAAAGACCACCCATATCTCTGGACAGTATATAATATGACACTGAAAAGTGTCAATTTTTCATAATTTCTAAGTTTCATAATAGCTGTGGAGCCATCCTTTACAATGAGTATGTATGTATATATAATTTTTTTATTTATTTATTTCCTCCCCCAGTTTTCATCACACAGTCTCAGTGCTGCACTTCCCAGCATTACAGCACAGATGCTACTGTAGCATAAATGCTGCAATATTTTGATGTGTACCACCAACCTAAACATTGTTGCACCATCATGGCAACATTATTCCCCAACAATAGTTTTATTTAAAGTAGATGATGCTGCAACACTGCAAAATGACCACCTCAATCTGATCAAGTATCTGTGAAATTTTCTGGATAAACCAGCCCAACTAAAAGGAGGAACCACCTCACAGCTTACAAAACTTAAAGGATCTGCAGCAAAGGTTTTAGTGCCACGTAACACAGTACTCCTTTAGAGGTGTCCATGGATTCCAGGTCTCAAAAAGACAAAGCTGTTTTTGGGGTTTTTTGGGGTTACTAATACTTTAACATGCAGATGTTTAAAAAAACATGTAAAAAAAAAAAAAAAAAGCCCCATTTTAGACTTCAAAAAGCACTTATTGGCTAAAGCACTGCACTGTGTGCCTGAGTTGGGAAAAAGTTAAATAAAAATAACCACTGAGCAGCAGAATGTTTTACTCTTCCACAGTGCCAAGAGTCAAGATGGAACCTCATGCATTTCCAGCTAAGCCTAAGTGTGCGTCTGTCTGTCTGTGTCTCTCTCTCTGAGTGGGTTTCATGCCTGTTGGTGACTCAGGCAGAGCTGTAGGAGGATTCATCGGGCTCTAGCCTTTGCAGTCTTCTTCAGACTATTTCTGGCACCATGTCACAGTTACAGTCCAGCCGTGAGAGAACGAAGTGGAAACACAGTCAAGTGTCAGGAGCTTATTTTTAGATGTACCAGCATCACTGATACAACAACTGCATGGCTCTTGCATGGCCTTCTCTCCTGACACCAAGGTTACGGTGTAGCATCCAACATATATTTCACCAAAAGGACAAAGTGCAACGCACAAGGAAAAATGTTCCTCAGCGCAAAGCAGCAGACTTCCTAACAACTTCCCCTTTGTATAACATGAAACCACATTTGAAGAGATTGTCCATTTCTAAGAAATGGGCAGCATGGCTTTTGGGAAATGGAACAAATTATTTTAGTTGGTAAAACCGGGATGGTATTCTGTTACTATTACTGGCTAGCTGTCAGCTAGTCACAGTGAGGCAAAAAAAAAATCTGTCTAAAGATGAACTGGTCTTATAGCCTTCTATGTGGCTTACGTTTACAAAGATCATAAAAAGAGCATATAAATAAACCCCTGCAACCCTCTGTAAATTGTCATTAAGGCACAAATCAAGTAAAATTATGTTAATTCTAATTAATTAACTAATTAAGATAAATAATCACAAATCATTAATATCTGAAACTGTTTCTGGTCTCAGAGAGCAACACCTCATGGTTCATTTTGATGTTGGTCACTAATAGGACCTGCACAGTGTCCATTGCAGCCTTACTTTGTTGCATTGCTTGCATTGCAGACATACCTTCCTTCTTATCTTAAGCGAATATGCTTTTTGGCATGAACTGATATAAATAATCAATATAATAAGTAAATCAATATAACCTGGCAAAAACTGACACCTATTTTCATGAAAGTTGCAAAAGCACATGCTGCCTGCTATCAGCTCCCCTTGTGAAGAAAATTAAAAATGAAGAATGAGTCCTAAAGTCACACCCACCCACTTTACATATTTAAACACCTGGGTTGCTTTTAGTTGTTACAGCAAAATTGCTCTGGGATTCATCCATAAATTATAATATATTCAGACTTTTATTCCTCCAAGACACTAGCTATATAGAACATGAAAAAATGAAACAATGAGTACTATTAGTCCTCTCAAGTTCATTCTCAGTTCCCTCCTAACACAGTGAGTAATGCTTTTGAGGCATCGCGTTATTGGTAAAAAATAAGCCATATCTGATCACGTAAACAACAAAAGGGCACTTTTTAGCTTCAAATGTTATTCCAACAAACTATCACCTCACATACACATATATAAATTAAAATAACATGGACTCCGTGGGCTACTGAACATTTTACTCTTAAATCACAAGGAAAGCTCATTCAATAAGTAAGCGCGAAGCCCTGCAACATTATATTTCTAACATCCCCAAGATCTCATTTACTTCAACAACACTTCTCTCAGGTTTGAGACATGCCTGAACGAAAACATTTCAGACCCCTAGAAACATAAATGATGCAACACAGAGACATGCAACACCTCTCCAATTTCTATTTCTGAACCAATTTTTTTCTTTCTTTAAAGGAACTGTGTAAACAATGCTTCAAATTTACCCAGTTCCAGAAAAGCTCATAAGAGCTTAATCATTGCTCCTGTGCTTTTGGGAAAGAAAAAAAAAAAGCTACAGACAACTGCTTTAAATGAATTATTCATTCACACTCATGTTGTTCCTCTACATTTTCATGCTCGTATTGTTCTACCTGATACAAACCCACACCCACACCACTTTTATACGATCACCAAAGCATTTGCGGCATAGAACCTAAAGCAACTCTTCAGCAAGTGCTAGGGTGCCTTCTCCTCTTTCACACATTGCTCTAAATAATCATGTTAAGAGTATTCAAATGTAAACCTCAAAAATAAATCCTCTGTTCTCATCTCACTCAGTGCAAAGGGTTGTCAAGTCACTTCCGTTTTCAGTTTACAGTGCCTTCACGGCTGTACACGCCATCACCTCTGGAGTTTTTTTTTTTTTTTTTGGTCTACTCTCAGGTTTCTTCCTCATCACAGGCATATCATTGTTTGTGTGTAAATTGCAGACCACAGCGATGCGCCTGCAGTCAATTGAAAAACATAGGCCACTGAATCACAGATAGTCCTGCTTCAAAAGAATGCTATCAGCTCCATCGGTACGATGCTAGCCTGTGCTGTGACGAGATTGCTTATCAAGCGGCGCAGAAGTAGCAGAGCCATGTTGCCTGCGGCCAACACCACTTCCAGAACTGCTCTGTGGTCACATGGTTCTGTAAAAGTTCAGTGTACATTCAGAAAACTCATTTATCTGAGAAAAATTATCAGATTTTCTCAGATAAATGAAAATCTGAGGCTACAACAAAAACTGTTCATTCCCCATTATGGGCACATTTTTATTTATATATATATATTTAAAATATATATAAATATATATTTATTTGCGCATTTATTAACTAATTATTGAATAATCGCACTCGTGTGTGCTGGTACACATTTTACAAGAATGTCATACAAACTAAAAGAAAAAGAAAACACACCAACGTTTTCTTCTTAAAACCAAAAAAGCGATACAGTTGTATAAACACTCACAGTTTTACAGAATGTAAACTTAGCTTTTATTTGCTTATGTATTTTTAACTTTTGTTGAAACTACATAAACTGCACCCTACAGATGATATACTTTGGTTGTCTATCAGTACCATTAAATTTAGAATCATTTTTGCAACATGATATATTAGCCAAACACTCCCATTAACAATTGATTTTTGATTCTGGGTTTTTTTTATTTATTTAAGTTTAGAACCCACACATCAGAACAGAGAGTGTGATACAGGGTATCAACTTTACAAAAGTTCACTGCCTCAAAACTGTAGTAATGGGTGGCCAACAACATAATATAACAAATAACAAAACATAATAATGTCAATGTTTAGCTTCTGTGTGGTTTTATGAGCTGGAAAGAACAAAATGAACAGGCAGGGTCTCAAAATGCTATGAAAATCAAGGAGGCAAAATATTAAAATTTATTTTCACGCACTCCTTTAAATACAATTAACTAGATCCAACTATACTGTCTGTCTAACTAAACCCACAGATCATACATGATTTATGGATGCTCAGAACAGTTTATTGTATACAGTGATGTCCCTTATCTTGACTATTTTGTCACATTGTCTAGCCCTACTTTAAGTTATCTTTCCCCTTCTTAAGTAAAGTGATATTGAAAGTCATCACTGAATTTCCTCCTTCTTGTACCCAAGGCTAAGTCTGCCGCAAACTGCTGAAACTGTTCAAAATTTCCACCCCACAAAAGAGGCAGTAGTAATTATAAAATCAGGCTCTTGTAATTCCAATATCCCCATTTTCTGAACAAAACCATCTGTCTATTGATATAACATGCAGCCTGAGATTAATGTGCAAGTCTTCCACAACAGCCAGAGCTGTTTGCACATTGGACAGGCAGGATGAGCCCACATGCACACTTACACACACACACTTACACACACACACAAAACATTAGACAGGCAGTGAAGGAAAGTAGACTTACCTGCCCACAGCCAGGAGCAGTGCACACAAAAGGTTTGTCGTCCCCCATTTTTGCAAATAGCTTGCAATGAAACTGTGGAAGAGGAGAAGAGGAGAACATTGTTGAAGAGCTGAAAACTATGTAGCTCTTTCACAAAGCTTCAAAAGCCTTTAGTAGTCCTCCAGTTGTTGTCAATAAAACAGTGATGCTTCTCTGGTTGTAAGCTTAGTCAGTGCAGGAAGGGTGTTTAAAAATATCACAAGCAGAGAAGAAAACAGAGAGCGAGAGAGAGAAAGAGAGAGAGAGAGAGAGAGAGAGAGAGAGAGAGAGAGAGAGAAAGAGAGAAAGAGAGAGAGAGAGCGAGCAAGTAGAAGTTTCCCTAGTGATACTTCCTTCACACTGGGGGCATTTCGCTGGCCAATGAGGAACTGTTTACAAATGAGTTGGTAGCCAGGATTTGCACAAAGCATGCCATCTCTTTTCCTTTTCTCCGTTTGTGTATCTCCACCCCTTCTGCTCTTGCCCCACCTCTTTTTCTTATTGTGTTTTACTCTCCCTCTACTAGCACAAACATCCCACGTTTCACTAACCACATGAATTTGAATTAACTTGTCACAAAAAGCATTGAGTTTGTTGCAAAGAGAAAGTTACACCTCAACACGCAGAACCTACTCTTTATCAAGTTGGCACAGAATGTCTATGAGGTTTATTAAACATTATGACTATCAAAACTTCCCCATGTGGCCAAACTCTGCGCACCACTGCTTTACACAAGGATCTGTTTTGGCAAACTACCTGAAGATGCTGATCTAGAAACAATGTTTATGACAATGACATGAATATGAAGGAATCTGATTTGGATTCCTATCCCGGTTTGGTTTTGTTTTTAATGGCTGTCTTCAGTGGGTAGGTTTAGTTCTCAGTAAGTCAAACTGCATCATAAACTACATCAACAAGACTGTGATGAAGGGATGCATGTGGTTTGAGAAGGTGGAAAAGAGTTTTGCATCTAAAATTCAAGATCAGTCAAATTAAAGATCAGGTGGCAGACCAGTTACGTTCGGGTTAAGTAGAAAACTAATTATAAACGACTCCCTAAGATATATAATTGTAATGGGGTAAGGCAAAAATACAATGTCAAATGTATTGAAGTGTCTTGATATCTGACATGAGTTGGAACAACAGAAGGTTCAGATTTATCAAGTAGGAAAAATACAATATAACTTTTTTTTATTATTAAAAAAATAAGTATCTGAGCTTTTTGGTACAATTTTTATTATGATTTCTTTATATTCGTTTAACTTATCTGACATTTCGAAATTTACTTTTGATTACTCTGTTCATTATATCTTATTTAAAATCTGTTAATGGCACTTTGCTACATAAACATAACTGCCTCCCTTGCCTAAGAGTGTGTCCATTCATCTTTGTACAACTTAAATTTTAATTCAAATCGTAACAAATTTGATATTTAGGTATTCTCATGGCACTTTGCAATAATACTGAGTTCCGTGCTACAGTTTCTCATCAACTCTCATCAGTTTCTCAGCTTTCACAAACACATCCAAAACTCTGAAAACATTCATTCTGTTCTTGGGCAAATCTTATTCAAGATTATGTGTTTATTTAGGAAGCTCACATATCAGCAACTTGCTCTCAGACTATTTTAGTTTGTTAAGAACTAAAGCCACAATCATTTAACAGGGGAGGCAATGTTGAGGCTTCAAGAGAGGCCAAAATCAAATAAGGAAAAGCACAAAGTAAAAGTAAGTCAGAATCCACAAATGAGCCCATCAATGAATATTGACCTCAACAGGCAAAGAGCACATAATGTAACGAGAGTATGTGATAACGTAAGCTGGACAACATAATAATGCTAATCTTGGAGCAACATTTCTGCAATGAGCTGCTCTGATCCTGGAGAATGACTTGCATGTGCATTGGCTGGCCATTCGCAATACCCCTCCTTCTCCTTTTAGTCTAACAAGCAACATGAGCTACTCACCCACAATTTCCACTCAGACAAAACAAGTTTCCAGACACTTACTGAGCTATTACGCTCAAGTTCACTTTTTTGCACAAGCAAATCACATTAAATACATTATTGATAGGAGTAACCCCCCCAAATATCAAAACGTAAGTGAACTTAAACCATACATAGATTTACATAGTTTCCAAAATGCTTTAAGACAAACCAGGAGGTCTTTAAAAATGTATTCTAAAACTTGTGGCACAAGTTGCATATAAAATGGGTGTGGTTTCCTTGGGACTGGCCAATAGAAGAATTTCTAAATATGCATCATCATGCAAAATACTACATAACTGCATATTCAAAGAGCAAATACAAATAATCAGCAAAAGAAAATACTGTCAAAACATGACATTACAGAGACTTTGTATTAAGGGGCTGAAAGGTGAAGTCTATTTAACATCCAGCCTGTGTCTTTTGAGTATGCACACATAAAGCTACGAGTAGTGTCTAGAAAAGTTTAGGGTTGCACTACATGTATGTTTTAAAGGGCTTTAGTGACCCTCCTTTTCCGTTTACCTCAACCAACCTCACACTCCCTACACATGTGTGGTGAATTTGGGAATAGCTGGAAAAATACATGTTTATTAAATTTTAACAGAGGAAAGGTGGGGAAGAGAACATAAATGTTTCATGACACCCCACAAGCTCTGAATGACGTCTGGCGAGTGTTACACAACTTCCACCACAAATAGAATATAGAATGTGGCCAAATCCATAGAATCCAGTAGGTGTGAACTATTTATATGTTATTCTTATTATGATACATTGTGCCACAATAAAATTGAATACACTACAGGCTGTAAACGAGCACTAGGACATCTGTAAAAAGTGTTTTGAATGTGTACCTGATAGCAAGTCATGAACTTCAACATTCTAAGATACACTGATTATACACCTAGTCACAGCCTGTATCTTAAGAATTTCATTATACACAAAGAAATTCCTTGAAGCATACCTTTACTCCAGTTTGAGGACAAGCTTGCTGACCCTAAATGTAATCAGTAACTGTCCTTTTGAGCCTTGTCGTCGTCTTTGGACTCCTACGGGTCATTAATCTATAAAAAAAAATTGTTAAAAAAAGTAGGTGGCTACTGAGACTTTCTTAATCATACTCTTTTTTCTTTCAGAGAAATTACAAAAGAGTAAACCAGTCAACTATCACCTGCCGGTATTTGGATTCCTTGAAAAGGTCAGGATGTTTGTCCGACAGATGTTCAGCCAGATGTGACACATTGCCCTCCTTTTGCAAGTCAAAACTTGCACAGCGGTGCTGCTACATTTAGGGCCTTTTTCGTCCAGCAAAAAGCTGATTGTGTATTATATTCCCCTTTGGGCCCTCTCTTTGTCAATTAGTTCAGGTGTTGCTGAAGCTGCTGCCATTTCTTTAGGTCTAGTCACTGAAGAAAATTACATTTTTTTTCAAAAGGCTGATATTTTACCATTTTCAAAACTCTAATACCAAGAGTTCTATCTGAATCAGTGTACTTTTCAGCAGAAATGTAAAATAAGGGCACAGCAGTTATGGGACGTGACCTCTAACTGTTTTTGTTTGATCTTATTCCTGTTCCTTCCGAAACCATGTTTTATTTGACATTTTACATTATTGTTTTCATTTTCATTCATTAAGCCAAAATAAATAAAGAAAGAAATCAGCAGTCCCACATTTTAAAATAGTATCAAAAATAAGAGCAATGATTTTTCAACTTTACCAGACTTCATTAAATCCAGTTAGACAGGACTAAGTATGCACTTTGAAATAAAACATGCAGTTGGCCAATGTTCTTTCAGCACTGACAATATCCATATGCTTCTCAGAAAAGCAAACTGTGACATATTGTGACAATTTCAGGACAATGAAAAATACATTCATCGTCATAAATAAAGTCATATTGTCCAATCGTACATTATACTCATTTTCTCATGTTTTTTTTTTTTTTAAAAACATGGCACTGCTGCTTTGCTGCAATCCATCCAAATGCGTTCGTGATACAATTTGTCATATAGACCACCCTCATCAACTACATCTACACTTAAGGATGAAAAGAAGAAAGCCTTCACTGCTTCATCAGTAAAGCAGGTATTTTCTTTACACTCTCAATCCTAAGCCAACAACTGAACTGTAAGGGTATGAAACAACATGACGATTAATAGACAATAATTTTTTTATGTCCAAACTTTCACAACTTTCTCTAAACACCTCCCCCACCATAATGAAGATTGCCCATAAATTCATACGGCCAGTGACGGCTTCTGCTGCGGAGGGGTCTGCAGTCCAAGTCAAAATTACCAGCCATGACAAACATGCCAGGTTCTGTTTTCCATAAAGAAAATAACTGCATCTTGTTTGCCCCTGAAAGGCCCTTTCCTTCCAGCTGAGATCAAAGTGACAACACAAGCCAAGCAGCTTGATTCCTAGCAGACCTCACAAGTTCAACAAGCAAGCCAACAGCTTGGTGCCAGGACTCTCATGATGGATGCAATCCACACAACCAATTTGGACAGGGATGTGCGAGAAGTTAATTTACAAATGAGCAACTCCACCCACCCATTTCACCCTGGTTGAAGTGCCTCATCCAAGAAAGCTTCAAGTTGGAGACAAAAACTTACAACACTCACCAAACTACCACAGTGCACAAGATCTGTTAGACTGAGGTCACTCCATCATGGCTGCACTAGACTATCCTCTTTAATAAAAAAAAATAGAGACTGCAAAACTAACAGATAGTGCAGAGGCTAAACTGTTCTTATAGAAATTTGGTTCTGCCAAGGTTACCATCAAATACTATGTGTTTAATATCATCAGAACTGAATAATTGCATGCCTTATAAAAAGACCAATAAAGGAGGGTCTGGAAACAACAAAAGTTTGTGATTTGGTCAAAATAAGCAAAACTGAGAAAAGCGCCACAAACACTGGAATACATGTCTTGTACCACAAAAGTATTGGGATGTCATACATTACCAATCCTCAACTGATCTTAGAGTAAAAGAAAGCTGTTTGGTCTTTAAAGACAACATCATCTTGGCAAAGGAAAATAGCTTATGATACTACTAAACAAGCTGAAATTGTGGACAACTGAGTCAAAACAGTTAGGACTGGAACTCAATTTACACCTCAAAAGATAACATCCATTTCAGCTGTGATAGTGAAGTAAATTTGAACAGCTGTGTTTGTGTCTATCATTAACATTTTGACACTGGGCCTATTTGACAGTGAGGCCTATTTGGTTTTAAGCTTTGGAATTGTGATGGTATACAGTCCAACAGTTTCAACTTCACAAATGTTTCTTTTTTATTTCAAATTGAGAACATAACCCTAACTTCCACACAAATTCTCTAAAAGCACAAGTTGCATTTTTTACATCTTACTTTGCAAAACAGCAGCTCAGAGATCAACTACAACCGCAGTAAATAGAATAAAAATCTAATTAATCTCTAGACTCATTGTCCATTTAATCAGTTTCACTTGCCATCTACAAGCACGCCACAGTTTCCATTTACATACTGTAGTCCATTTGCTCCCTTCAACATTTGTTAGCCTCCTTTACCTCATTCATCAATGGTCAAGACCCCCACAGGCCACCGGTGAGCAGGTATTATTTGGGTAATGAATCATTCCTAGCACAGCGGCAGCACTGACATGGCAGTGGAATGTAAGTGTGTGAATAAAGTGGATCACAATTTGCAGCACTGCATTCGTTTTTAAACACCTCAGTGTAGTGTTGCTACTGAGGGTTTCTGAGCAAGGGACACTGCAAGGGACTACTGGGATGAGAAAAGTCCACTAACCAAAAATGTGCAATTCACCAAGCACTGTGTGATATTCTGTGGGATCCTTACAGGGCTTAAAATGAAAGAAAAGTAACAGGTTGACTACAGTCTGTAAAATGACAATTCAAATGTTCACATTTAGTTGAACTGAAAACAATTAGTGTACAGATAAGGTAGATAATGACTATCAGTGGCTGACAGTAAGACTGCAGGCAAACAAAAAACTGACACAAACTTTCTATTTGTAAGTAAGATTAAAAAATTAAATAAAGATTCAAAACTTACTAGTTGATCTCTAATCTGACCCTAAAATCTCAAGAGTCTTACATACAACCCTTAAACGGAGTAGCCACAGATTTTGGAAAATAATAGAGTCGCTCAGCTCAAACTGCATTAAGAGGCAAAATTAGATTTTTATGAAGAAATAAAGAAAATTTTAGGACAAATAATTGAGGACCCCTACACAGACATTAATGATGCAAACTGGTTTGCACCACTGTGTACCCATGAACCAATAGGTTCGCCCACAGCCAGGCAGCATCCTGCTGTTAACTAGGATTTCTCCTACTCAGCAGGTGGACAGTAGAGCGGCCGGCTATAATCAGACCCGGGCGTGCACTGTTTGATGCCGCCTGCTAGGAAACTGACTAAACAAACTGTATTAATAGCTCCCACTGCAGCCAAGAATGAGGAATCTGGGGCTTGAGTTGCCAAGGGTAGGGGAGACCCCACAAAAAAGTGAGGGAGAGAGTGCGCAATTGGGGCGAATGTTCAACCAGCAGGGGAATTAAAATTACTCAATTAACTGAATAAAAAATTATTAAAATTTACTTTTATGACATGCCAACAGGGATTAGTCAGCAATATGCACACTGACAATGCATACTTTAAACTACTGAACACCTCTGCTTACAGAAAGAAACACTTAAATATACCTTTCTGCCTGATATAAAGATTTTAAAAGGCTATGCATGGTTTGTAACTGCCTGGATAACTCCATTCTTGTTGTCTGAACTTTATTACTTGCCAAAGAAATACAGATTACTTGTTTATTAAATATTAGCAACAGTCCAATGGACCAACAAATACAGCCATGTGTAGTGGAATGAACTTAACGCCTTCAAGAGGTCTAGTTTGAATGATTAACATGGATTTATGTAACCTTAGTGAACTTGAGCTCTGGTATATGGAACAAATGAAACTTTATATGTATGTCTGCATAGCTGCTGTGTGCCCAATGTTAAACCCTTGCCAAGGCAGTAGACAATGCCGAGCAATGCAGGACCCAGGGTCGCATTCTGCTATGAAATCGGAAACAATCTGGTCTGAACTATTTATAAAAAGGATCACTGGCTCAAGTTGTTTTCTAGCAGTATAACAACAATGTTATACCATTGCCACCGACGTGCAATCTTCAGTAAAGGGCGAACTCTAGGCCTACAAACAACATGTCCGTTTAATGACCAAAAACTGTGATACAAGTCAGTTAATAAAATAAACCAGAATGAAGAAAATAAATAAATAAATACATAATCAATTGTGTAATTCCAGTAATACAAAAAAAAAAACAGTGTCCATAATCAGAAGGTGTGATAGTCAAGACAAGAGTCTTTAACATGTGAAAGACCACAAACTGCCCTAATAAACTTCCTTCCTTCAACACCTTATATCATATGCTGTGAACCAGCAAAACCCTCGACTTTAAAGACAGAGCATTAAAAGCCGAGAAGCAAGCCTCCCCCTCAGTTAATCAAGAAAATTTCTGTAACAGCTGGAAAAAGTGTACACGAAAGCACCAGCATGCTTATGTCTAATGAGAAGGAAATGTATAGTGCATGGATAATTAATTTTAAATGTTCTGTTTAAAACTGCAGACAAGACACAGTGACCCATATTGGCACTTTAGAATCTGTTTCTCAGACTTACAGGTTACAAGGTGATGACAGTCAGGAAGATACAAGGGAAGACTAACGGCTCAAACTACATGTGTTTCACTTGCATTTAAACTATTTTGTTATCTCTTCTTACACTTACATACAGTGACTCTGAAAACTTTTGTTCATTTGCCAGAATCAAGTGTACTGATTGCTCAAGCAATCAAATTTTAATTTGCATTTTAACACACTGTGATTATTCAAATAAACTAATCTGCATAAATTGATTAGTGACCCATTAAGGACCATTAGTGGGGTGGAGATGTTCCCAAAAGCTCTACCTATAGCTCTTCAATCTGGCTAAAAATATCTGCCCATCCAGCCACTTCAGAGTCTCTTCAGCTCAGGTGGAAACACTGTCACCTGCATGCGCTGTTAAACCAGACTTTAACAGACCGATGTTTCTGGCTACAAAAACCTTAAAGAGGTTTTATTTTAGAGCTGTTCAATAGCTCATAAAAGTGAACATAATTCATCTTATTCATTCACACATTTTTCATTTACATATTATTCATATAAAGATACGAATGATTTCATTTTTCTTTTTCAATGTAAATTTATGGTGAAGGAAATTGATCATGTGCACTGTTAAACAGGCCAAAAAAAAGTCAATAAACGAGTCTTCAAAGTCAGCAATGATATCAATATTGACCACAATATTCAGGATCATGATTGCTGCCCTCCATGAGCAGCCCACTTTTATATGCAGGGGTTTCCCATGTGCTGATCTGCCGTCTCCAAATGGAAAGGTGCATTTTCTGAGCAGTGTCAGTCTCTAAGGACTTCCAGTTAAAAAGTGATCTAAATTAGTCACGTTTGTTTGAACTGCGTGCAGCAAACTGAGCAAAACGGCACTGCAATCGTAGTTGCCTATGGCACAATTTGACTGTACCAACTTCTCAAAACTCAGAAAAGCTCAATATTGAGTCTGTTCCCTCAGAGTACACGCCAGGAAAACCACACACGAACACACTGTTGGTTTCTCAACACGGCCACGCATCTAGACTACCAATTTTTCTATGCAGTGAAGTTAATTTCATGAAGCTCGACTATAAAAAGCTTTAAAAGGCTGAAGTGTAATTTCGGTAAGACTCAAACACACGGCGCTTCTGCTCGGACGGAGCCACTTCCCGCATGTGGCCGCCCCGGCGCTCGCCTCTCTCTGACACAAACCATAGCCGTGTTGAGTCTCCAGGGCTAAAAAACTAAACATCCCGGGCGCTGAAAAGAGGGTGAAGTCTCCTCTGCGGACCTGCTCGGCTGCAAAGACCCAGGCCGCACTAGTTTTTGGACTTTTTCAGCGCCGAGCGGGCCGCTCGACTGGCTTACTGGGAAAAGTGTGCAGTACTTCAGCAAAAAAAAAAAAAAAAACTTATTTCCGCTCAAAATGACTTTCTTCTGCTAAAGTGTCACCTCAACACTCTCGTGCCCGACCAGGGTCAGATGCTTAGAAACTCTGCCGACCGTTCTTGGTCGTCCGCAAGTCGCCCGCTTGTCAGAAACGATGGTAATTAGCTAACTAGCTTAGCACGCTAGCTGGCCGTCCGTTACCAGAGAGTTCGCTCGAAGCTAACTATGCTAAGCTAGCCGCAAGTTGTCAACACAAGGGGACGCCGCTCAAACTTCACGTTTACACACACGGAAACGGGTTTTACATACTCGGGAGCTTGTCTCATGGAGTTACACGCTGACTTTGACAGTACTTGAGTATTTACAAACTCACCTCGGCGCCTCTCTCTCTCTCTCTCTCTCTCTCTCGGAATCTGACACTCCCCTCAACTCCAATTATCGCGAGATCTCATTCCATCTTCGGACGTCCACTGGGGCGAGCACATGCCCCCCAGAACCCTCCCATATTTACATCTACATTTGCACATATTAAGCATACAGTTTTGCCCAAAGTGAGAAAAAACCTTCAAACTACAGTAAGAGCTTTGCAGGAAGCATATTTCAACAGTGAGGGACTTGAGGCCATTGATCCGAAGGTTGTGGGTTCGAGTAATTTACATTTACATTAAGGGCATTTGGCAGACACTCTTATCCAGAGCGACTTCCACGTCCTGATTACAGGGACAGTCCCCCTGGAGACACTCAGGGTTAAGGGTCTTGCTCAGGGACCCAGTGCTGGTAGTGCCAGAGGTGGGATTCGAACCTGGGACCTCTTGATCCATAGGTCCATAGGCAAGTACCCACCACTAGACTAACAACACCCCCATCGCAGGCATTGCTGTCACACTTGTCTAAGCGTGTGTATTCACTACTGTTGTGTTTGGACCACAACACACTCCTCTAAGCGTGTGTATTCACTACTGTTGTGTTTGGACCGGTTAATGCAAAGGACAAATTAATTACTTACTGTTCACTGTGTGTGTGTGTCACAAGGAATCTCATTTTAATTCCATTTGCATTACATGAGATAAATTAAATTTAGTGCAGCGTGTGAGTCAAGCAGGTGGAAAGGTTGAAAGGTGCTGGTTACAGGTGTTCTCTAAAGATATTCACTGCACAGAATCGTGGATACTTCTGTACAATAGTGGCGATGGGAAACAGGGGGTTAAGCCAACATTGCAAAAACAGCCCATTTAACCATTCAACCATCTATCCTCAGGGGCTTGTTGCAGCCACTGTCCCAGTCTCGCCCACCTGACGTGCATCCAGCAGAAACCCACACAGACACAGTGTAAACACGCATACTCTTCACAGGCAGGACACAGGCCACCCTGGCTACGAAGTGAACCCAGAACCTTCTCAGTTGATAATATTGGCAAAATAAAGGCAATTGTGAAATGTATTTTCTTTGGGAACTGTTGCTATATAATGGTCCAGAAATCACTTCTAAAAATCTAACCTTCTCTAAATATTAAAAATCATATTGAGGCTTGAGGCATCAGACAGCAACATTTGGAGTCTTGCTCAAGGACTATAGGACTATAACTGGTCGTTAGAAGCGCGAGAAAGAGTAATATGATAGGGAAATAATATACCTGTTATATCTATGTTATATCTAAGATATGAATTCTGTAATTGATTAAAAAAAAGATTTAATTTACATTTAAGTGGCACAGTGAGTAATGTTGTTGCTTCACATTAAAAAGGTTTTGGGTTTTATTGGGTTCTTTTTATGTGGAGTTTGCATGTTTCTGCTGGGTGGTCCAGTTTCTTCCCACCATCCAAAAACATGCACGTCAGGTGGAATGGAGATGCTAAATTCCCCCCCGCGTGTGCGTGTGTGAGAGTGTGTTTGTCTGTATGTCTGTCATGGGAATAACCGTCAACCTGTCCTGGGTTTCTCTGCGCCTTTCGCCCTGCGAGTGCTGTGAAAGGCACCACACACACCCTAGTCAGGATAAGCAGTTGCGATGATGAATGAACGAATAAATAACACATTTATTCTGGTACATGTATCTACAGTGATAATATTCCTTCTGAAGTCTGAAAAGGCAACTTCGACTGAGTCACCAAAATGGCCACAGACATTCCTGCATGCAGAACAAAGTCAGTTTTGAAATAAAGGAATCGACGGCAAACTGCATCATGCCCTAAATATTGCGATAGCATCATAACATCACCTCTGTGGCATTTCCCATCCATAATTCCTGTTGACTGTCCAGGTGGGTCATGGAGGGAAGCCCTATTACCATCTGCACCGCACCAATTGTAAGAAAATCGAAAATAAATATGAAAATGTATAGAAATATTCCAGCAAACTCTCCTCTGTTACCAATAACCAGGCCTCTGTGATCAATTACATACAGGGCGTCCTATCAGCCTCCCTCAAAATGTATTACCACGTCTGACGTCAAGTGTTCAGTTCATTGTCTCTATTCTCTGAAACCAATGTCCCATTTTTGTGTGTGAACTCAAGAAGGAAGCAATTGCTTTAAATATTTATCTGTCCCCAACCAACATAATGTCTTGCATAATTGCTGCGTTTGTGCCAGGCTCTTGCATGTGGACACTGTTTTGAATAGAGTGAGGGTTTCCAGCAGTTAGCTGAGTCATGTTGCATCCTCTTAACCTGACAGACAAACAATCAGCATTACTCTTCACAAACTGCAGCATGAGAATACACCTATTTGTTCCCTTCTACGTGATATATGATCCTGACCGCAAAATGTGTGGAAAACAGAGGAAGTTAATGGAGAGAGGGCCTTTATTGTACCATAGTGTTGTTTCCTTCCTGGGCAATCTTTCTTTCTCTTTAAAAGGATGTCCTGTATTTAGAGGCTAAAATAGACTACAATAAATAAAAAAAAACAAGCCCCACTGAACAAAATTCAAAATTCAAAATGACTGATTATGCTTTTTAAATAAATGCATGCAAACAAGTGGGTTAAAAGTGGCAATATCACATGGAAAAATCAAGTACAATCAAGTATGTTTCTCTAACAAACCTAATAAAAGCATGAATAATTAATTGCATGTTCCATAGACTATGCATGCTGAAACCCAGTTGGCCAGAGAGCTAGCTTGTGGTCTAGCGCCCCCTAACGGTGCACGGCTGAACTCCAAACAAGAGTTCAGCATTTAATTTATCTGCCATTTACCGCCAGCTATTTTCAGATAAGGAGAGCGAGAAGTAGGTGTGTGACACAGAAAGGTTTTTACTTTTAAAAGGTTTGGAGAGAGGATGGGGGTACTTTTTGGCTGGCTGCACACAACACTCAAACATCAGCTTTAAGCATCACATTTACTTATTTCTATTCAGGCTATCACTGTACAAACATAGACTGCAGCGATAACAGGAGAAAAAAAAAAAGTCACTTAGGTTTCACTCAAGATGCAACATTTAGGTTGGGTACAAGCTTATTAAATTCCATGTAGTAAGATATCCAAGCCAAGGACGATCAAAACTTGGAAAATTCATGCCACGTAAGACCAGATTAAACATTACCATCAGATCCTGAAGGACTGACGAACTCTGCGAAAACTTTGAATAAAAAAAAAAAAAAAAAAACAAACAAAAAAAAAAACAAACATATATATATATATATATATATATATATATATATATATATATATGTCCTTCAATATTACATGAAAAGAAAATACATAAACCTGTACCCTCAGCACCAAATAAAACATATGATACAACATCTTAGCTAAAATGGTCTGATAAACAAAAGTAATTATTCAAGCATTAATTTTCATTTAAAAGTCTCAAGAGTTAATGCTCAAAGGAACATTCATATTAAAGTTTTCAATAACTGAACATATGTAACGAGTGGAACAAAAATTTATGAACATTTGCCAGAAAACCCTTTGAGTTACAATTTTTAGTAAATGAAGTCCTACTTCTGTTTTTGTTGCCATCAAAGATGTCAGATTAGTTCAGTAATAATTTGAAAGCATCAATGGATTTTAAGTGCCTTTGTTTCTTTTTGTTTGTTTGTTTGTTTTTTTATTCTGGACTACAGACCCGATCTTAAGGAGCCCACGACAAAAAGAAAAAAAAAAAAAAAGAAAAAAAAAAAAAAAAAAAACTCATTAACACAAGATTTTGAGACTGCAGTTTGCAATCTGAAAATATTAAATAAAATCACAACTGTTATCTCTGTAACTTGCATTACAGGCAGTCTGTTCTCTCACAGTCCTTAGTCTCTGAGTAGTACATACTCTTTGACTGACTCTGGCAGTGGTAGCTGTTTCACAGCAGTTGGGAGATATTGCACTCCAAGGCTGTTTCGCACGGCACACCGAGCAAGGGCTCGCAACAAAGGCGGCTGTGCCACCATGCTGGTTAGACGGGCCAACAGCTGAGGATCTTTGCTGAGCTCACGGGGCAAGGAGCCATCGGCTCTGCGGATATCGAACTTCCCTGCTGCCCGGCACAGAAGCTCCAGGCACTCCTCCTCCTGCTCTGTGCCCAGACCCCGTGCCAGCAGAGCCACAAGCCGGGAGATGGGCGTTTGGCCCTTAAGGTTGGTGACGTGAACTTGGGCGCCATACTCCAGTAACACACGAACACTCTCCAGGTTGCCCTTCATGGCTGCCCAGCTGAGTGGCGTGTCATTGTTGTAGTCACGGGCATTCGGACAGGCACTACTCTCCAGCAAGGCACGCACACAATCAGGGTTGTCTTTGAACGCAGCCCAGTGAAGAGGGGTGTCCTTGTTGCCATCCAGTGCATTGGGATGAGCTCCATATTCCAGCAGAAGCTCCACACAGCCCTCGTCTTTCTCTGCAGCGTAATGCAACGCTGTGCGATTATAGCCGTCCAAAGCATTGACCTGCATGTAAGGTACAGCACAATTGAGTAATCTTATTTAGATACACCAAAGATATACAAATTAAGTTGGTGTTAGGAAATATTAATCCTTTCATCAGCTATTTAGGAAGAGGACAGCTGCAATGCCAATTCATAGATTTCATAGATTCACATGACTAACACAGAGTCCTGGAGGGTCTATGAAAACCAACTACGTCAGAAGAATATGGCAAAGATATGACTGAAAACACAATCATGAAAATACTTGAGCTTATATACATGATGAAATGTTCACAGCAAAAATATGTAAACTACTTGGTGGGCAATGGAAGAAAACTGTTTTGCCCTCTAGATGGAACATGAAAACTATGAATATCAATTGTTCAGGAGAGGTTTTTGGGCCTGGGAAACTTGTCTCCTTAAGTTTCATAAAAAAACTAAAACACCAGAGCTTATTAACATCTTTTTTTTTTTTTTTTTTTTCCCCCCAGAGCAAAAAAAATTATTTTTAATTTAGTGGAATAATCATATCAAGTCTGATACATTGTGTTTTTTTAAACTCTGGAAAAAACTGTTAAGGGAAAACAGATTTCTCTAGTAGCAATGCCAATAGATTTATCTAATCTATTCTTATTTAAAGCACTACAACTAAAAAGCAAACACACAAACAGACAGGGAACACTCCGCTGTACACATAAGATCAGGCTAACAGGCTATATTGCTTCATCAGCCTGATATTAAACATACAATGCAGAAAAACAAGCTGGCACTGCTTATTAAAAAACACCATTGCAACACAACAGTCCATCTGTTCTGGTCACGATAGGAAAGACATTAGGCATAAATGTGTGTTCATTCACAAAATTTGACTTTCAATTTTCTTTTGTAAACTTGAACAGTAACTTTAACTTGTGATGTAATGTGTAATGTGATGCAAACAATCTCTCTACTTTGTTGTACCTCTGCACCTTTCTCCAACAAAAGCTCCACACAGTCTGCATCAGCCACCATGCAGGCACAGTGCAGGGGCTTCAGGGTGCCATGCATCCTGTTAACATCTGCACCCTGAAAAGAAAGTAAAGATCAAGCACTGTCAAGCACTACAAAAAACACAAAACCAAAGAAACTGGTATAAAACGCAAGACGTTTCAGAGCAAAGAATGCAGCAGAGGTGGACTGTGTTTGTCCTATCTCTGCTGCAATCTTAACTTTGAGACACAACAAGTGTTTAACTGCTCCAGCACTGTGGTGCCCCTGTCCTAACACACCCAGTACAGCTCATGGTGAACCTGATCATAAACTAATCACTGTGCAGTGCAGGTGGCCCACAGGACTGCAGAGGATAACAATTAAAGAGCCATTACTCGCATGAATCTTACCCTGCGTATGAGGTCCTCCACATTATCGTGAGGAAATGAGCGGATGGCTGCGATTGTTCGAATGAGTCTTTCCGAAAGGGAGTATTTACTCTGAATACTCTGCATGATGTACCACATAGTCGAGCTCATGGGGAGCAAAATGACATTGCACCCTGGCCGGGTGGCACCTCACGGAAGATGGGGGCTGGAAAGCACAAAGGAAAGAACACTGTGAGACACACAAGGTCTATGTATTAAGCACATACTCTGCCAGGCCCAAAAAAAAAAAAACCCCCCACCACCTGTATTATATATATATATATACACACATACACACACATATATATATATATATATATATATGGGTGGTGGTCCAGTGGTAGGATACTTGCCTACGGACCTCTGGATCAAGAGGTCCCCGGTTCGAATCCCACCTCTAGACCCTGAGCAAGACCCTTAACCCTGAGTTGCTCCAGGGGGACTGTCCCTGTAATTAGGACATGGAAGTCGCTCTGGATAAGAGCATCTGCTAAATGCCGTAAGTGTGTGTGAACTATAATACAATACTATTTTGACTCGTTGGGAAAATACTTAATGCAACTCCTATATAGACTATATAAACGTATTATATTTTATTTAAAATATTAACTATCACTGTCTGCTATGGGGGGCAATGGTGGCCTAGTGGTTAGGGCGTTGGCCACATGATCAGAGGATCGGGGGTTCGAACCCCCTCCCAGTGGGTTGCCCCGAGGTACCCTTGAGCAAGGTTCCGTCCCCGTCCCGCTCCTCCCTATGATGGGTTGGCGACCTGTCCAGGGGGTGTCCCCCGTCCTTCGCCCTGTGTGAGCTGGGATGGACTCTAGGACCCCGCTTGGGACAAGCAGCAGAAAATGACTGACTGACTGTATGCTATGGGCTATGGAAACAATGTTCTTTAAAGGAAAGTGAACTTAAACAGGGTAACAGGGTACCTGTATTGCCAGGTACATTATTGACCCACAGGTCCAGCAGGAAGTAACTGCACTTGATAATGTTGCACATACAGAGCAGATGCACATTCTGATCATCAAAAAAGTTTAATTCCTCGTAATGAGAAAGTTCCTCAATGTTTTTTTCTTTTCTGTGGCTTCCACACAAACGGCCACTAGGTTTGCACTTTTCCAGCTCCATCAATGGGCGTGTCAGTGCGGTCACTCCTGCGTTTACACGGCTCTCGCGGGGGAACTGGGTGTAAAAGCCCATGCAGGGTAATAAAAGCTCGATCTCTCTTATTGAATAATACTACAGACGATCATTTGAAAAGAAAGCAATGAGTGAACAGTTGCCAAATGCCCCGAGAGGTGTCCCTTACATTAGACCAGCTCAAGATCCGAATCCCGCGAGGATAGTGTTCATATTTGGATTATTCCTGCTGGGACAAGCTCGTTTTAACCTGATGAATAGTTTGATGTGCTGGTGAGGCTAGTCACAGCAGGAAAAGCCTCAAATGTGAGAGAAGGGGTTGAGAGACACTTGTTTTCTCATCTCACTGAGCTGGTTAAGCTCTCTTACGTTGTCCAAACACATAATGTTCTGATTTAGCGTTAACATTGCAATGTCTTGTCTCCATGTATTTAAAAAGAAGTGAACACAAAACGTTAACGACATGAAGCAACGAACAAGCTAGCTGGGAGCTAGCAAGATGATAGCCTGGCTAGCAAGATATAATCGAAACGTACACCCTGTCACACCGTTGTCGTTTGTAATTTAGCTTGTAAAGGAAGCCCTTGAACGCAAAATGACTAGAAGATGAAAGAACGACATGAAAACAACCGGCCAAACACGTTGTTTTGGTATTAGCTTCAGCGGCTAATATGCTAATGTAGCGGCGGCACCCAGGACGCTAATACCAAAACAACGCTTTAGTTTGTCGCTTGTTTTCCAAACAAATGACGACTAAAGCCATCTAACCGAGGTGAACGTGAAATACAAAGATATCTTGCTTTATCGATCTACGCAAGAAAGAAGCAAACAAATGCGCGGAAACCATACCTTACAAGTTTAAGTCTGTCAGTCCCAAAACAAACCCTCCCTTCAGGCCTGCTCGACCAAAACACGGCCATGGCAACGTCACTGACTTAAGAGTGCACACTTCACTCAACATTTCACCCCCAACTAGAGATCTTCAGCTACTCTTCAACATCCAGAGAATACCCGAAGGCTATAAATGGCTTTAAATATCCCTCCCCTCTGTCTAAAAAAACATTCCCCTCATGCCGAGCTGTGCATCCCAAATATAGTAATCAGCTCCTTCAGACACTCAGGAACTGGACACCCTGGACACCCTGGACATGAAGTGGTTTCAAGTAAAGTGTGAATGAAAGTTAAATGTTGCTGCTAAACCTATATAAACATATATGATCTGTCTGTTCTACAAGAACGTTCAGCTGAAAACACTACACCAGGCCTAGTCCATAAAGGGGAAGCATTTTTAGTCCATGCTAGGATGGATAGCATAGTGGATAAATTTATACATTCCAGTTAACTCTACTACATGCACAGCGCATTTCATATATATGAGTGAACCGGTATGTGTTCATGTATATAGACAAAACAAAAATCCTCAAAATTTATAGAAAATACGATTAAGATCAAGAAATACATTTAAACTGATATGATATGAAGTGAAAGTGACTATTTGCCATTGTGAAGCACAGCACTGCAAACGGCGGACTACAGCTAAATACTTCCTCTCCACACGCGCAGCAGGTGGCAGTTATTTAAAGCACCCGGGGAGCAGTGATGGTACCTTGCTCAAGGGTACCTTAGGGCATTCTAATGCTCCGGGATTCAGACCCACAACCTTCTCATCCTGGGACCTCATCCATAAGCGCTAGCCCACCGCTGCTCCATATATATACTGTTCCTTGCAAATGTATTCACCCCCCTCCCCCTTGGCATTTTACCTATTTTGTTAAATTCCAACCTGTAATTTAAATGTTTCTTAATCTTATTCTATGTGATGGGTCTGCACAAAATAGTCTAAGTTGGTGAAGTGAAATGAGAAAAATATATATTAAAAAGAATAAAAAAAAACAGAAAATTGGCACGTGTATATGTATTTATGGGCAGTGGTTAGGGAGTAGCCCCAGCATCAGAAGATTGTGGGTTCGATTCCCTCACCAGTAGGTTGCCCTGAGGTACCCTTGAGCAAGGTACCGTCCCCATCACTGCTCCCCGGGCACTTTCAATAGCTGCCCACTGCTGCACGGTGTTTGCATGGGTTAAATACAGAGGTCCAATTTCGTTGTGGTTCACTGTGTGCTGTGCCGTGACCTCGCAATGACAAGGGTTGTCATTTTCACTTCACTTTCACTATGCACCCCTGAATGCCATATGCCATGAAGCCCCTAAAAAGTCCTGGTGCAACCACTTTTCTTCAAAAGGGGCATAATTAGTGAAATGAAGTCCACTTGTGTGGACAGAATGACTGGCCAGAAAAAAGGCATTACTTAACATTAAAAATAAGAAGGCATGTTTTGAGTTTGCTAAAAGGCATGTGGGCAACTCCCCAAATGTGTGGAGGAAGGTGCTAAAGGAGACTAAAATTTTACTTTTCAGCCAACAAGGAAAATGCTATGTCTGGCACAAACCAAACACATCCCATCACCCCAAGAACACCATCGCCACAGTGAAACATGGTGGTGGCAGCATCATGCTGTGGAGATGTTTTTCAGCAGCAGGCGCTGGGAAACTGGTCAGAGTCGAGGGAAAGATGGATGGTGCTAAATACAGGGATATTCTTGAGCAAAACCTGTCAGTCTGCCTGTGATTTGAGACTGGGACTGTTCACCTTCCAGCAGGACAATGACCCGAAGCATACTGCTAAAGCAACACTCGAGTGATTTATGGGGAAACATTTAAATGTGTTGGAATGGCCTAGTCAAAGTCCAGACCTCGATCCAATTGAGAATCTGTGGTCGGACTTGAATATTGCTGTTCACAAGCGAAAACCATCCAATATGAAGGAGCTGGAGCAGTTTTGCCTTGAGAAATGGGCAAAAATCCCAGTGGCAAGATGTGGCAAGATCATAGAGACTTATCTAAAGCGACTTGCAGCTGTAATTGCCACAAAAGGTGGCTCTACAAAGTACTGACTTTAGGGGGGTGAATAGTTATGCATACTGAAGCTTTCTGTTATTTTGTCCTATTTGTTGTTTGCTTCACAAACAAAAATACATCTTCAAAGTTGTAGGCATATTCTGTAAATGAAATGGTGCAAACTCTCAAACAATCCATGATTTTAATTCCAGGAAAGAAAACCTGAAAAATGACAAGGGGGTGAATACTTTTGCAAGGCACTGTATATAATGGCTGGAGGCTGAAAAGGCTACATGAGGGAATAAAGGGATCGCTCAGATCTCTCAACGGCCATGAGGAAGAGTCGGAGGCCAGTAATCTTTCAGCTTTGTTCTTTAAGCCCTGCAGAGTCTCGCCAGTGGAGGCAGTGCAGGCAGTGCAGCTCCCAAACCACACAGTGATACAAAAATGGGGCCCAGAGCTCTTACTCGTTCCACCTCCCAGTGGAAATAAAGATGCTGTGATCTTTCAGGTCCAGTGATGCTGTGTTTGTAAGCCAGGTGGGGCCCTCAGTGATGTACAGGGTTCCAATTTCTTCATTAATCTTCTATTTTAGGTCCATGAGCCAATATTAATGCAGTCAATCCAAAAGAGAAATCCAGTCAGATTGGAGAAGGGAACACGTATTTTGCCTTTTAACCATCCATCCATTTTCTGCCGCTTGTCCCAAACGGGGTCGCGCTGGCGTCCAACCCAGCACACACAGGGCGAGGACAGGGGACGCACCCTGGACAGGTCGCCAGCCCATTGCAGGGAGGAGCAAGACGGGGACGGCACCTTGCTCAAGGGTACCTCAGGAAGGGGTCCAACCTACTAGGAAGGGGTTTGAACCCCCGATCCTCCGACCATGTGGCCAACGCCCTAACCACTAGGCCACCACTGCCCCTTATTTTGCCTTTTAATTAAGGTTAAAACATTAAGGATGGAAGTCGACTAGCCAATCAGATTGCAAATCTGGAATTGCAACGAGCCAATCAGAACACACGACAAATTCAACTAGTTAACCAGATCAGGTAAATTGAACTATATTCATTAGTGGCAGCCATTCTTTCATTTAAAAAAAAATAATTGCCGTCTCATAGATTGTATATTTCAACTGGAGTTAAATGTCAGTCCAGTTGTTTTTAAAATAATCTATTAAAAGAATGTCAGGTCCAGTACTCTCTAATCAGATTTAAAAAGCCCATATGCACAATTAACTTTTACCCCTCTATGTACGAGTTGCAACGTTTGATTAATCTTCTAAATAACAGTATTGTACCTCATTTTTAGAACAGTTTGGGCTTAAACAGTAAGATTTCAGCAAGAATGCGCTACTGTTAGTTAAATAAGTAAATGCTTTGGTTTTTGTGACCTCTCAAGATCACCAAATTCAAACAGTGCTTTTGACACCAATCATGGAAATAATTCAACTGAAGGAAAATGCAGAATGCAATGTATGGGAGATTAAAGACTTTTGTTGGATTACATCAATACTAATCAAAACAGTCAGGCACTCACCTGGAGCAGTGATTGGTTCAAATCTCTTTAGCATTTTTGGAGCCTTACAAATTATTATTGCAGAGACCACCATGATAATTGTGGGAAATGGTGGGAAAAAAAGTGCCAAAGTAGGTCACGAAAAACAATGAATTTACAATCCAACAGTTGAAGAGGAACACAGGACACACCTGCAATAACCAAACAGAAACTCTAAGGCCAAAACAAAATAATTTATTTTCATTTTTTTGACATTTTATGCAGACAGCTAGAATTTAGTGTCGCCAACACTTTTAATCGTTATATAGTTCTTCCCTTCGCCACACCACCCCTTAAAATCAATTAAACAGTAATACCCCAAAACATTGAGAAAGCTATTCCTGTAGATTTTTGCAAGCCTGTCAACATCAATATCATAATCTTATGCTTCTAATATGATTTCACATTACATAACAGTAAGATATTTTTTTAACAAGTTAGTGCATTTTGTTTTATTACACTAAACCACTAGCTGCTCAAATTCATTAATGAAAAAAAGAAAAAAAAAAAAGCCCCAGTGATTATTTATTTACTGCATTACTAAGCTTCTAGTAAATGCATCAAGTATTTCCTCTTTGCTGAAATCTCAAAAATATACAAATGTTATTCTCTGCAATTCTCTCCCAATGTCATTTTGTACATAGTCAGGAATCCAGCCTACATGGATTGGGCTGAGGTGGTGGCAGCGGTGGGGAAGGAAAGGTGGGGGTAGGAGGATTAAAATAAATATTAAAAAAAAAAAAAAAAAAAAAAAAAAGAATTTCATAAAAGCAATACTTACAATGAATTAAACAGCAATACTGCATCTTCCTCCGATTACATTTTTGTTTTTAAATAAACAGCACCAGTTCAACTTCACATCACTTTTTTTTTCCTTTTTGGCGGTGGCAGAGTCCCTGCTTCCAAAAGCGAACTGACCAAAAGGTGAGGTCCAAGACAGAATTATCACCGAGTTAGGGGGCCTCATATGCAAAGGCAACTCATTTCCATATGTTTAAGAGCAGATTCCAACAGTAAAAGCTAGTCTATATTAACTGAGCGAACCAGCTGAGTGAGTTAAATACAGCTATTTCCCCCCACTATCCTCCAGGTACATGGGACTGATCAAGAATCTTGCACTGAAGCTTATGTGAAGGAATTTCAGATATTGCTATAGCTATCTGAACAGTCAAGCAAGCAGTAGATGTCTTTTGCATTTGGTGCTGAGTAAAAACCACCAACAGTACTGTTATAATCAAGGAGGACACAATAAGCGTACATAAAGCATGACTGATTTCTCCCTCAAACAAACCTGTATTGTTGAAACTTTAAAGTTACATGAAATGACTTGTGTACAACTTCAAAGAAGAAAATAAAAAAGAGAGAAAAAAAAAAAAATAGGACCATCACCCAGTGTCTGTGCTGTATCTGACAATTCTTCAAAAATAAAAATAAAAAAGTAGTGGCGCGTGAGGATATACGCATTCCAATCCTTCTTCCGCAAAGAAATCCAGTACATTACTAAGGCCTTTAACAATGTCTCTTCTCAACTTCATAAACCATCTATAGATCTCTTAGCATTTAAAAAAGCAATCTCATGCATAATCTGTCCTCCATATGAACAGGCGATGCTAATTAAATCGGTTAGCAAGGCTCTAAATTGTAAATGATCATCAGAGTCTGGTAAGCACAATACACAACTCTAATGAAGGCCCAGAGAATTTCAGGTGCTTTGTGCCATGTCTGGCAGCCAGAGACAATGAAACGTAACATTAACATTAACTGAATACAAGGCTGTTTTTGGAAGAAATATATATTAAAAGTAACGGCCCCAGAACTTTTCAGCGGATCACCAACCAATTTCTGCCTTTCAAGAATAGTTACAGTGGCGACAATAAAAGAACACTGGCTTCACTCGTCAATAAAATAGGCTTCAGGCTACATCACTATGACAAATCTAAGCACAGTAGTTACTTGTAATTAGTTATTATTGTCCTGATTTTAAAAAGTGCACCCCGAAATGAAACCAAAAAGCAGCCATTGGCTTAGTCTGTTTATCATTAGCCCAAACCAACACAATGTTGTAAACAAAGCCATGTGCCTGCCTGATTATCAGGAAATATGAGCTTGCTCAGAAGCCATTCTAGGAGGATAATGCAAAAAAAAAAACAAAAACAAAAAAAAAACAAACCCAAACAAGAAAACATATGAGATGACAGAACTTGAGTGCCCTATGTACCTAACTGTGATAGTGATCTCTCACAGTCTGTTGGTTACTCAAGCTGACTAAAAAAGAACATTAATCAATAGACAAAAAAAGCAAACCTTCAGCAAACCAGTAATCCACACCACAGCATCGTAATTGGCAGGCTTTGACCTTATGAATTGACGGGTAAGAATCATTACAAAGGCTCAACAACCCAAAAGATCTTTATACTGCGCTTTACAAATTTCTAAACACAAATTTTTATTCTGGGAGCATAATAAAATTAATAGCCGTCACACATCATAATGCAAAAATTCAGATGAACAGCAAACCTCACTGTTGCTCCTAGCTAATTTGCCAGTCCACTCAAGCACACTTTGCATGTTCTACAGGGGATCTAGATCCCAAAAAAGCTTAAATCAACACTAATCAAACTCTCTTCCACGCAAAGATCAAAGCTCATGTACATTTTCCACTTGCTCCAAACTAATTCACATTACTCCCAGTGCCCTGCAAACGCAAGTGAATCCAAAAGTAATGTCATATCTATCATTGCATGTCAAAAGTGATATCTTTGCGTAGGGACATGACACACAGTACGCATGTTCCTTTTTCTTTTTAGTGCATATGTTAGTTTGCAGACCACCATTATAGTTTCAGCTCAACAGCACTGAACACTGGGCTGTTACATTGCCCTGGGTCCCACCTATCCCCAGCTGGCTAAAAGGCCCTCGTCTCAAAAGAGAAAAAAGAAAAAGAAACAGTAACAAAGAAAGCAAATGAAACTCAAAAATCGCATTGATTTACATTCTGAGGGAACATTGTCAAGTTAGAAGCATACATTTTCTGTCCTATTTGATGATCTTCTTCCACAAGCTTATAATAGTTTTCTGATTTTACATGCCCGTATGCTTGGATGTCCCAGTCTGTGCATTGTCATTTCATAAGATTTTTTTCCCCCCCCTCTGGATGTGCTCCAGGCAGGAGAGGTGGCTACAATTAGATTTTTAACTTTATTTATATATATAACCTCATTTTTTATTTATATATATATATATATATATATATATATATATATATATATATATATATATATATATATATATATATATATATAAGGATTTTGCTTAGTCTTTACTTTGGCGATATAGGGGGGATGTTCTGCTCTTTCCCAGTGTGTCTTGATCCTCCTTGGGGAGAAGTGCGGCGGGCAAATGGGGGACGTCGCTGCTGCTCTCTGAGCTTAAACCCTCCTGTGCTGGCTCTTGGAGGGCCGTTGCTGCGATAAAAGCCTTGGGAGTCACGGGCCAGCCGGCCCTCCCTGGCTTTACAATCCCCTCCGCGCTCCTGAGGCCGCTCCTGTCGATCAGCAGGCTTGGTGGACTGGTCCTCCACTTTGTTGACCCGAAGCTCTCTCAGTGGCTGGGAGGTTGCGCTGGCAGGGGTAGAGGTGGGCACTGCTGCTGGAGGAGGAGGAGGTGGTGGTGGTGGGGGGTCCTTCGGTGGTCGCTGACACACTTCAGCATAACTTAGCTTGCGAGGCTCCTGAAGAAGAAAGGGAGATGAGAGTAAATACAGTAAAAAAAAAAAAACACCCCAACACACCCAACAATTTAATGCACCAAAATGAATATGAGCCAACTGAATCGCATTAGAATGTTTAAATCAAATCTTTACTCAAATAAAATAGTTGTTATAAAATAGTATTAATAGTATTTGATTTTATGGATTATAATTTTGTGGTGAAAAGTCTAGTAGTGTTTAATATTTAACTGCATATAATTAAATTTTATTAATAAACATTTTTTATTCTGAAATACAATGTAATTTTAATTGAATCACTAAGGAATGTACATTTATAACCCAAGTGCTCACCTATCCTGTTCTAAATGCCATATTCTTACAGATTTCACCTTCAATCCAAATCACACAGATCCAATCCAACTAATCAAGGACCAGGTTGGATCAGGTGTGGTGGATAAGTAGTGGGGATAAAATCTTTCCCCCATGGTTCTAAAAAGAAGCAAGTCTGAGTGCACAGTATGGATTTGAGTCTCACCAGTGTGGCACTGCTGGAGCTGGTCGGGTTGGCCTGTGGGGCTGCAGGGCTGGCTGGACTCGGCTGACTCTTAAGGGCAGGTGAAGACTGCATGGGGGTTGGTGGAATGGCTGGAGTGGGGGCTGGGTTCACAGGCATCTCTTTATGAACCAAAGGCTCAGCTTTCTCTAGTTTCTTCTCCTGAGGGTTTGTGCTAAGAAGCAAAAGAAACAGATGGAACCAACATGGAACAGATGGAACCATACAATCAACATCAGCAGCAAATATCAGATTTCAAAACGGTCTCTTAGGGCTTGAGCCTTCATCATTTGTCTTTATGAGAGTGTCAGAGTGAACTTGTCAGCTCAGCTATATAAAGTGATATATTAAGATGCGGTGGCATGGCTCTAACATTTAGTGCAGTAAACACTTAAAGCATAAATAAGATTTATAGATACAGTAAAAATTTAAATACCGAATATTCAATATTCAGTGTCAAAGTGTGTGTGATTGTACTGAAGGGTGTGTATTCAATGCAATTTTGTACAACGTAAACATGGTTAAATGTGCAAAAATACATGTTGCAAACTATACAGGTAAACCATTCAGACAAGAGAAGCAGCTACAAAAGGTTTACCTATAGGTAGCAGGATCCGCAGGATGAACAGCCGGTTTGCTTGCAGGCTGGGTTGGCCTGGGGACCGTCTCTTCCGAGACTGGACCAGCAGGGTTTATAGCACACTCTTTGTTTGCATCCAATGGCTAGACAGGGGTAAATTAGAAAAATAACCAAATCTGAATCTAACAAGCACATCAAATAGTATAAAATTAAAAAATAAAAACCCACGACACCATGTCTTTACTGGCTTTTTCATTGCTAAACTTACCTTCTCTCTGTTCAGACCACGTACAACATCCGACATGCGGTTCTCCAACACTGACTCCCCCTGTGGGCTGACAGAGCAGCCAGGCAGCGGAGGAAAATTAGAGGCAGCCAAGTCGAATTTAGGTTGGGGGACCTTCACTTCAGCAACGGGTCTCTGAAAAAATATAGCACACAGAAAAATTACGAAACCAACAAAAGAAGGGGAGTGGCGGCCTAAAAAAGTCACAATGATAATACCGTGGTGCGTTCATCCTCTCTCCTCCTCCGAGTCCCTCTGTATGTTGTTCTCCTGTAAAACACAGGTTTTTAACTGCATTATAAAACAGTATTTCATGACAGGTAAGCAGCAGAAGAGTGCAGACTAGTGCTGGGCAGCAATTATTTCTGTGAGTCACCCCATTCTCTAGAGAGCTCAGATCAGGTAATCTCACTTCATGTCGAGCTTGACACAGGGATTATGGTTTTTGTGGGGGGAGGGGTGCAATCAAGTATAGCGTTCTAAGGAAATGTTGGGAAGGAACAAGGTAGTGCAGAATTAATTATGAGTATGCAGATTAATATTCTATAGCAACACTTATACAATTATCCACAACAATAACCAGTAAAGCTCACAGAAATTGGCCATGAAGTAAAAGCTTCTTCCTTCTTTCTAGTGTGTATTGCATCTGCAATGTGATAATCGCTCTTGCGAGAAGAGAATGTATTAAAAAAATAAAATTAAAAATAAATAAATAAATAAATAAAAAGATTCACACAACATATATTAACCGCAAATGTAGTGCATCAGTCAAGCCAGTTAGCTAAGACGGTAGCTCTAAACTTACACTACCCTCATAGCTCCAGTGTTAAAAACAAACTCCCATTATTCTAAAACTGAGGAACCAAAGCAGATACTAATCGTATATTTGCTGAACGTCTACATCGTGGGATTAGTGAGGAAAAAGATCCACCCCCCGAAGGCATTTCAATAAGGTGGCCTACACACCTAACTCCACAACAAATGAAATAAATAACAAAGATTGTCTTTACGTGTTATGGCAGTTGCAAAGGAGTAGGATTTAAGACAGGAAGTAAACAGTTCTTTAATTTGTGTCAGAAACTGGAAAAACAAGGATCCAAGTGACTTGTGTGAAGTAAAAGTGAAAGTGAGAACTTGTCAGTGTAAAATGCAGCACAACAAAAAACAAAACGCTTCCTCTGCATTTAACCTATACACACATGCAGCAGGGGGCAGCTATTGAAAGCCCCCAGTAGCAGTGACGGGGACAGTACCTTACCCAAGGTTGCCTCAGGGCATCCTACTGCTCTGGGATTCAAACCCACTACCTTCCACTCCTGGGGCCTAGTCCTTAACCACTAGAGTACAAGTCAGAGCATGCAGGTTAACTAGTAACTGGAACATAGGAGCTCACTTAGGAGCAAAGGCTAGTCTGATTTCCCAAAAGAGCAATGTGTATGGAGCTGCATCGCTCCAGACCAGTGGGAGTGTCCTCTTTCCACTCCCAAAATGCCTAAAGTAGGCATGTTAGCATCAGGTCTGATTTATGGAGAAACGAAGAAAGGTGACTTGGTCTGATCAAACAAATCATGTAGGTTCACATCATGTAGACCGCCTATTGTTTATTTGTGTGTGTCTGTGGTTCTAACCCTGGGAAAGAGAGAGCACCAGGATGCACAACAGGTAAAAGCAAGTCAGAAAAGGCAGTGGAAAAACTTTGGGGCCCAGCATTCATGTGATGGTTAATTAAAGTACACCCTTTCATGGCAATACTATTCCATAATTCTGCACCTCTTTGAGCAGGATTATATCCCATGTCACACTGTAAACTTGAGTAACACAAAAGGGCTCTAGGTAATGACTCTGCCTCATTTATTCTTCTGCAAGTCATTTACTGGCTTTGGATTATGTTATAGACCCTTACTTTGACTGGCTGTCCCAGTAGAAGATATGAGGTATGCGAGTATGTTGTGCGGAGTTAGGAGAGCTCAACGCTGGCAGCAGTGGTGCACAGTATTAAAAAAAACTATACATGTTTGACTTAAATCTTGCATGCACCAGAAGCCAGATACAGTAACTAAATTCTGCCATATGCCAGATAAACAGGTCAACACAAAGTGAGAATTAATGTACAAAACTTGCACTTCACTTTGAAAAAATTCTAACATAGATTCCTTTGTTATGTTAGCATCAAGCTATCAACAGTTAATATTTGCATTTCACAGCAGCTCGAGATGTTAGACATTTAAAGCTCATAGTCCATCCATTATCTGCCGCTTATCCCAAACGGGGTCGCGGGGGGAGCTGGTGTCCAACCCAGCGCACACAGGGCGAGGACGGGGGACGTACCCTGGACAGGTCGCCAGCCCATCGCAGGGAGGAGTGGGACGGGGACAGCACCTTGCTCAAGGGTACCTCAGGGCAACCCATTGGGAAGGGGTTCGAACCCCCGATCCGCCGATCATGTGGCCAACACCCTAACCACTAGGCCACCGCTGCCCCTAAGCTCATAGTATTCAACTTTATTATTGTTGAAACTAGGGAATTGCACAAAAAGCTCCTTTTCTGAATGTCCCAGGTTCCTGTTATCTTTGCTAAATGTCAACTTATTTTAATAATGATCGACTACAGTCCATTTTTTCATTGAAAGGCTGTCAGAACAAAAGAGTCTGCTGCTGTTTCCATCAATAAAACAAAAGTTTAATGTTAGCATTAAGTGACATTACATGACTGTTCGATACGAAAGTCTTCTTTGTAAAGGTCACCCGTGAATAAAACAGCAGCTGTGACCTTGAAATCAGGAAGGGTTGTTAAGGGTGGATATGGTTAATAGTGTGCAATGGGATGTTTACTCAATACGACGCAGCATGGAGCAGTAAATCCCAATAGCCTCTACAATCATATTCCTTTTGTAAAAGGGAAATACACCAAAAGAGCAGAGACCTTACATTTCACAATTTATTGGATGGTAGATACAGCAACCTTTACAAGATGTGTCAAGAAAATGCAGTGTTGCTCATGTGCCCTTGAAGAGGCCAAAAAAGTATGAAATCAAACTTTAGACACACCTTCCTCTACCAGCCACACTGCTGTCATCAGCCACCTCAGTGGAGGCCAGGTGAGGGAAAGAGGAGCTGAGGTCTGAGGACCCCAGTGTTGAGCCACTATTGGCAGGGGGCTGTGGACTGCGGAGTCCATCCACCAAAGACGCAGGGGGTACAGTAGAGGTCAGTCCTTCATTAGCCCTAGCCTGAGGCTTTACGTGATTTCTGTTTAAACAGAAGTTAGTGTCAGATAAAGATAATTGCTTGGAAAGGAACACCCAAAAAACATCAGCCATGAAATAGATCAGTTTGCACCGAAGCTCATAATACTTTAATTAGGGCAGCATGCAATATATTCATGATAAAAATGAATTTGCATGAAGTATAGATTAGAGTTTGATCATTACTTCCCTGGCAGTGGGATAACTTTGACAATTTTTTTTTTCCATCCACAAGACAAATTAGCCCAAACAAGACTTTGATAGTAAGGTGAGAGGTTTAAAGTTAATAAAACTATACTAAAATACACAAGATGTATTGTTAACATGATAAAGTCAAAAGTTAAATCACTGGCCAAGGACATTCAACCTTAAAAACCTTTTCTGTTAGCCGGTTACTTTGAGAGTTATACTTCACCCAAAGCACAGTACAGAATGTGCAAAACACAGGGTTAGTTTTGATGATAATGTTAATTTAACAAAGCAGAGACACAAAATCAAAGTTCTTGCTCAGGTCATTGTGGCAGAACAAGATGACAAGCACATCCTACATAACGAGGAAAAAAAATAATTTTAGAATAAATCATACTTATTAGGAATTTGAATTGATATGGTCATTTAGTTTGAGCTTCCTCCCACACCAATACAAACTTCACTGCATAAGCATGGCCAAAATAATGCTGGGTAGCATCACGTAAATCAAACAAAGGAAGTGTTGAAATAAATGGGAGGGAAAGGATGTTTAGTTAACGAAAGAGTTTTGACATGGGAAGGTATGCACTACAAGATTATTGGATGGTTTATTTGAATGAGTTATTTCTGAAGTATGAAAGCTTGATGATAAGGCAGATAATAGTTTAAGCTTCAACAGCTGTACCTGAAGGCATTTATTACATTCTTTCTTGAATAGAGTGGGACACTGTGGGGACAATAAGAAAATCAACATCAGCTGAAGCTGAACAAACCACACTGATTCAACCTACCAGTGGCCAGTTACATTTTTTTAGCTGGGTTAAAAATAAATATATGAGAAAATCTTTCCCAAAAAACAAGTCACTTGCAGGAGCAAGATGCATGTGTGATGGCATGCACCTTACTGAAAATTGGATAGTTATATTTAGTTGAAAGAAATCAAAAGGACAAACCGATTTCTGCTGAATGGGCGTCCAATGTTAAGAGAATTCGAACCAGTTTTGTAGTGACCAGGGGAGCTATAACCATTGACATAACCACTGTTGGGAAAAGGTGCCTGTGGTAACAGAAGAAAGAGATACACTTTTGCTTAGTATTAACACGCGCCAATCAACAATACATTAAAATCATGACCCAAATATTGATGAGGCCGTTTTTTTTTTTTACTATCCACCCCATTCCAGATCCAGATGCTCTGATCCAATCACTAATTGGCTCTTGTCAAAATGGTTCATCTCCTTATGCTTGCCCATTTTCCTTCATCCAACACACCAACTTCCCAACTGACTGTTCATTTGCTTTATTATATAAACCCCCAGATTGGTGCCACTGCCACAGTCTAATCAATCATAAGTTATTCCCTTTCAGGCTTTTGGTTATAATGTCTGATCAGGGTGAATAAATTCAAATCAATGAACTGCTAGGAGAATCAAGGTATCCTCCTTTGATATCCTTCCCCCTCCACATATGAGCAAAAGGCCTTACCAGTGGGGTCTCAAAATATGGAGCTGGATTCCAAGTGGGCGGGACAATGCCGTAGAGTGGATACTGCTGCTGAGGGCTGTAGAGAGGCTGCATGAAGAGTGGCGAGCTGAACTGAGACTGTGTGTGTGACTGTTGTTGGTACACACTGCAGTCCATGCTGCGGTAGCCATTCTTTGCAAAGAAAGTGTTGATGGCTTTGATTCTAGCCTGTGGACAACAGAGACACCAGATCTACCGAGTACCCAAAAGGAGTATGTGAAGACGTTTAGTTGTAGATGAGAGTCCTTTTACACAAACTTACCATGATTGGTTTTCCCTGAAATGTCTTGACTTCTTCCCTCAAATATTTGTAGGCCTGGAGGAAAACAAACAGGACATGTAATTCTAATAACAGTAAAGGAGTGATTAATAAATGTAACGAGGGATGGCCAGCTTAAAGGGAACTTAAGATAACAGCATAATGGTTGGCAACGTCATTTCATTCAGAATGAAGTATCATGCCAGAGAAATTGACAAAGAAAGAACTGTTTTAGTGTTTAGTTTTGGTGAAGGCTTCAAGAGTTCCACGTATCTAAAGGAAACCCTGGAGTATCCAAAAAAAATAAAATAAAATAAAAATAATCTAATACCATAGATAATGACACTGAGATAATGCTATTTTAAATATATTTCTGCTGAGAGTTACATGCTGGCAATTCTATGGCAATTTTTTTGTAGGTTAATGGAACAGGTAAGTTAAGTACATCCTCAAGCAACATGAAAAAGTAATCTTTGTACCTGTTGAGCATCAGTATCCGATTGGAATGTAATGTACCAGTTATTGTTGTGTGCAAATTCTACACTTATGACCTTGGGACAGTTGTCATTCTTGAACAAGGCCTCTACCTCCTAAAAACAGGACCCAACAAGAGAATAGATTACATGTGGATACTGTTTAACTGGAGAAGCCTCATACTTCCGCATCGGCATAACACTTTTGGTACCTCAACAGGGGTTGTTTCAGGAACCTCTCGCAGGATGATGATGCAGCGTTTATGATTTGGCCGCACTTTCTCTCCTTTCTCATCCACCTGCACCATGTGAGATGCTGAGAAGAAAGCGGAAACAAATCAGATCAGAAACAAAACTACATGTAGATAGCATGAATACATAAAAATCTGTGTTTCTAATTTGTTTTTAAAAATCAATTAAAATGTGTGAATGTCAACATTATAATAAATGGTCCAACAGAAATGTCATGAAACATGTAGCAAAAAGTTGTTACATCATCATACATTCAGTTTCAGTGTTTCCCTTTTCCTATAAAGCTCCCATTTTGGAGCTAATTTCACAAAAACACAGAACGTCAACAAGTGTAGATTATAATTGAACAGCAAACTGTAAATGAAACTTACATCTTAACACATCCAAGATAAGGTCCATATCTGTAGTAAGGACTTTTATTCCTTCCAAGCTGGCAATGGTTGAAATTGATACGAACTGATCACTGTCCATTTGCGATATCAAATAAAGATCCTTTGATAAGTTTTCCCTGTTGATCGGAGAGATATCAGAATAAACCAAAAATCCTTAAACACATTAAATGATTTTATGGCAGACTCCTTAAAAGACCACATACCTGGAGAAGCAAAACTCCAGCTCTTTCTTAAGAGACTCACGGAGACTCTCCGCAGATAGTGGCTGCTCTTCAGACAGTTTAGAGTCCACTGTGTACAAGAAATGTATCATCAAGAGGTAAACTTTGGCTTGTAAGAGATACTCCAGTGTAACAGACAAGACAGCATTTAACACATGACAAATCATTTTGAGCTTCAGTGTTTAAACTACGAACCATTAGTTCCACTGGTGGGTTCACAAACAGGAAAGTTTGGGTCAGGAGGATCCATGCCATTGACCACACCTTCTCCAGTGGCAGAGCTGCTGTGGCTTACAAGTACTGGAAATCCAGGTGTGTATGTTTTACATCCATTGGCCTCTAAACAAACATATCCATGACAGATGTTGTTTAAAACAGCAATTTGACAATGTTTTATCAAAATGAATACGTTTACAAGGCGAGTTATTTGGGTTACCCTCTGTCATGTTAGCCTGGGACCAGGGGGAGGCCTCAGTGCCATCCACAGGATCCTCGCTGGGTGCAGCTGGAATTTCCTGCCACACTTTGGCATTGGGGTTCAGTCCAGCTCCTTTTGAGGTCACCTAAGAATGAGCTAGATCTTAGTAAATTTTCCTGATGCTACTGAAGATAATCCAGCAAAATAAAACATCATGTTAGTGATGACAAATAGTAACTTGAATGCCGTTTCTCCCCCCATTGCAGTCAACTCCAGCAGTTTCCTTCTACAGTGCCTCAAAAAGCCCCAGTAACTTCCACTTGTCTGGAATCTGCTGCAGTCAGTTAACGCACAACTCCCAGGCCCTCACAAGTGTGTCCCTTAGTCATTGGGTGGGAAAAAATAAGGAATCTGAAAGAAACCCAAGTATCTACTGCTAGATTAACAGTCATTTTACTTGATGCTACTAAGGTGCATGTTCCTCTGGCCTCTTAGTTTAAGGCGCCTCCTTAGGACAAGAGTTTGCTACATGACCAGCAAAGAAAAAGGCAAAAAATGTTTTGGTTGTGAGACCTGCATTAATTACAAGCCTTGTAACTACAGTGTAAAACCAAAGAAGCAAACTCTGGACATCAAAAAGACCTTGATATTCAGCTGTGTAACAACCCTCACGTGATGCTGTGCACAATAGAGGCACCCAAAGCCATTTTTCTAAATACACAGAAAAACGAACTCCCCATATTTAACAAGACCAATAAAATCTCATAACCAAAAACTTCAGAAATTACATTAACTGTAATGAAAATGGGAAATGATTAGAACACTTTTGTTTTTGAATGGAAAGCCTGAATTGCGATTTTATTCCAGTGAAGTATTTTTATTTCAGTGCGTAGCTAATTATTACTTTGTTACAGTTCAGTGCAATGAAATAAATTAAACTCTATTTTAATATATCTATACTATCCACTGCATGTTAAATGGTGTCAAAATACAAATCTGTGAATCAAGGGAAAATTCTCCAAATAATTCTGGCTACAGGGATTACTTATTCTCTAGCGCATAACAAATGTGAACACCTAAACTCTGCAAGGTTTACTGCTCCTATACAATGTACAGAATGTATACCCAATACTGCAAAAAAAAAAAACAAACAAACAAACAAAAAAACCTCTTGAAATTGTCACACCATCAAATCTCCAGGGTTTCTCTTATCTAATGGCACAACTGTCAATGAGAACGTTTGCATGACTGCATGACTTTACCCCATTCATTTTTAGGCAGATATTATCTACAACAGACATGGCCTCACATTTATAGTTCAGAGTAAATAACCAATTCTGAGACACATTCAATGTCACTGATTACAGCAAATGAAGACTCTGATTGATTACATTTACAGCATTTAGCAGACGCTCTTACCAAGAGCGACTTACATGTCCTAATTACAGGGACAGTCCCCCTGGAGCAACTCAGGGTTAAGGGTCTTGCTCAGGGACCCAGTGGTGGTAGTGCTAGAGGTGGGATTCAAACCAGGGACCTCTTGATCCATAGGCAAGTACCCTACCACTAGACCACCACCACCCTTAGCTTAAAGCAACATCTAACATCAATTTCTCTATTAGAAAAATAGCATACCTACAATTAAAAGACTATTACTAAAACTAAGGACGATCCATATCAGCTGGTCCATAAGAGTTTGCCAGGTATTGGCAAAAATATTGCCTATAACGGATCAGTTTTAGCTTTTCTGGTCAATGATATTTTACCTTTTTGACCAACACCAGACCAAAACAAGTAAAATAAGTAAATGATATATATTGGCAACAATAATAAGTTCTTTGTGCAGATTCACCATGACGGGTTCACCAACGCCAGGCTCAAACACTGCGCTAATGGCAGAGCTCTGCTTGTTTATTATTAATATGAACAAGACAAAAAAAAAAATGCTATTTGTAGTCTACCATTTTGTCAGTAGATTCAAATGTAACCAATGATAAAGCAGCCTTCAATGACACTGCTCGCCAACAGGTATTCAGACCACCCTTCACATGAAATCTAAACATCTGCAAGTGAGAAATCTGCTTTATGCAACAATTTGATATTCAGCAGTCCCTGGGTGTGGCAGGTGACAATAAGGCGATGGTACCAAAACCACAACGTGTTTCAAACAGGAGCAGTCACAAATACTCCACTTATAAGCCAGTTTAACATAAACTCACATTTGTTACAATTCAATTGTTACCTTACATTTCACTTCGTCTGCAAAATCAGGCTGATACTGAATGATACTTTTAAACTCCATTATTACAATGTTATTCAAATAAATCTGAATCAGATGTTGTTGACATTTAATAACATTAACAATCCTGTTATTCCTGAGTAACAGGCTCGTTTATTTAGTAATCGTTTCTCGTTTAGAAATGATTAAGTTTTGCTAATATTACACATCATTGTAATAATACCAAAACTACAATGAGGAAGTTTCATATTTAATTCCTATGCATTTTTAACCATTTCCCCCAAAGCAATCTAAAGCACCAATCCAACAACCCCCATCACAATTAACATTCTGTCTAGGTCTAGGGCAACATGAGTGAAGAGAACAAAACAGGAGAAACCATCATGTCTGTAATTAACCTCATTTTTATTTAACCTGATTATTTTGTTAGCTGTAGTAAACTAATCCAAGTATTGTGGTAATGCTTGATTTTCATTGCTAGTTGAAAACAAAAGATGCAGCCATGCTATCTCCGTTAGAATGCTTTAAACACTTCATTTACTAACAGCACGAAGAGAATGTGACAGCATTAAATGATTACATAGAGTTATAATGGGTAATATCACAAAAAAAAGAAACACATTTTTTGGAGATGTGGGTACTGTGTTGATAAGGAGTGGTAACCTATAAGGTTACCTATAAGTCAACATACAAGGTGAAATGTGCTCATTCCTGTCATGTCAAAAAGCAAACATGGAATGTCAGCAACCTTCAGAAGCTTGTTTTTCTACCAGGACAGCCAACACGAGCTGCTAACATACTAAAACAATTCAATTCTAGTTTAACATTTAACAGCACGAAACTAAAAAGGTGAACCAAATGATAATCATATACACAAGGCTCATTATCTGTCTCTGAGAATAAAAAGCAGAATCTCTGTACAGAATAATAATAGCACAGTATAAACCCTTCATTCATCCATAATTTGTCTCTACTGAAATCCCCACGGCTATGACCAGCACAAACGAATGAAAAAGCCCCAAAAGCCAATTTAGTCTGTGATTATTTAATCTGTTCGAAGAAAATGAGTGTCGCTGATTCTTTAAGGACTCATTAAGGATTCAGGCGATATAGTGATCTGGAAATCAAGACTGCTGACACCATTTCTTGGCTGCTCTCCTGGAAGTTCATTCCATCCTCCAACATTGCATCAGGGGAGTCTCAGTGAGGGGACACTTCTTGTACAGTAATGATACTAAACTTTCAGAGGAACCCTGAACAGATTGAAATGCTGCTCAGAGCTCATTTTGCAACAATTTATAAGACAACTGATGGTTAACTGTTTTAAATACCCAGGGAAAAGCTGAAAGATACAGATACTCTTAAAAACATTCAGCTGCTAATCCACTGTAGATGCCTGACGAATGTGCATCAGTAGTGTGCTCCAAAGTCTCGCTGTATAAAAACTTACGGCTGCCTGCCCAGTGTTTATAGATTACACATTGATTGTGTTATATTTTTCTGTCCACTTTTTTTTAAATAAAGTTTGCTAGCTACTAATTTTAACTTTTATCTTAACTTTGTTTTCTGTCATTATATTATTACACTTGTTTAGTAACAGCATTTTTGCACCTTTTGTTTTGCATTCTGCAACAGGGACTCAAATTTCCTCTGTGATAAACAACACACCTATTAATGTGTTTAAAGCTTCATTTTCATAACCTCCAGGAAAGCAGTGTCTTTTGATCTCAGCAATCTTAATCCAGAGACAAAGCAGGCATTTATAATGCACGCAAAGTCGGTTAATTAAAAAGCAACCCTTATAGCTAGTCTTTCTGACTTGGTTACAGCTTGTGATGCTGAAATATTTATCAGAAGGACATGTTACATGTGAATGGGGGCGCAATGGTGAGACACTCAGGACTCCTCCATAACCAGTCCGTTGACAAACAGCTGTTGCACATGATCAAGCTTTAGCACCAAGAGACAGACTTAAAAGACTCCCCGGGATCTTTAGGTGGAGAGGAGATGATATTTACTCCAAGAAACACTAAGAGTGTATGTATGGTACATAAAAGGCCTTTGGTAAAAACTGCCCACAGGCCTCGTCTGGAACACTCCCAACACGACAAACTGTACACAAGTGACATTAAATACAGCGTTTAGCGTCTCCCACTCCAACACACATCCTACAGAGTTATATTACATGCTTGGGGACGGCTTTGCGGTGGATTTTCCCTACCTTATTCGGCATAAACGCTGCCTGCTTGTTGTCATATGACTGTACGCCTCGCTAGCAACGGCGCCTCACAGGCCGCTAACCTCGCTAGCCATGCTAGTTTACACACACAGCGCATTAAACCTCGATAAAATGTACGTTTTCCGCCACCGAAGCCCATTTTTAGCACGGACAAAATATGAACAGTTTGTCGAGTATTTTCGTCTTACCTAGCTTCATTGTTTGCCTGGCAAATACAGGGAAAATATAAAGAAATTGTGAGACAGCTAGCGTTAGCCTGCTAGCGTGCTTAGCCTGCCCCTGCATTAAACACGCAGCCGGCGTAAGACGTGAAGGGTAGAAAATGTCCAAAATAAATCAATAAACTGTAATATAATTGATAAAATTTGCGTAACGAAAGTGTTTGCGATTCTAACAATATTAATAGGTCTGAACCATCGACTGGCAGGCCGGCTAGCTATCGTTACAGCCCTGCTGAGAGTCACGCCATGAGCATATTGCCATTTAGGTACAAGCGCGCGCACGCGCGCGCCTGTGTGTGTGTGCGTGTGTGTTAGCCAGACCAAATTTACACCACACGTCGTTGGCCTTATTTAGCTGGCTGCTCACCTCACAACCCCCGTTTTAATTACCTCCAGCCTCTTGGTTGTTGTTTTTGTGCAGCAGGAGGGCAAGTAAGGCAAAGGCCCATACTCACCATGTCGCCGGCCTCGAGTCCAGCCCCAGGTCCAGCCCCGGTCTCCCCGCGGGTTTTGGGTCCCGGCTGCTCAGCCTCCTCCTGCAGCGGCTGCCCTGAACTCATCGGCCGCTCCCTGGCTCTCACTGCTTCGTCCGGCCGGGCCCCCACGTGTTCCGCCCACCCCCCTTTTCACCCCCCCTTTTAACGCCCCTTCGGTTTACAGCGAGCGGCGCCCCGGCGTGAGTCTCCGTAGTCCCGAAGCGCGTCCACCTGAGCGGGTCCGGCCGGTTCTGGTCGCGGCTCGCGGACGCTGGACTGGACCTTCCTGACAGGAGCGCCGACGGCGGTGAAAAGGCGAGCAGAGCAGCCCGGCACTTAGCGCGTCCTCCTCTCCGGTAAAACCGGCGCCTGAGCGCTTCCTGACGCGGCAGCCCGAGCGGACACAGCGGACACGCAGCACTCCTCCGAGCGGGCCGACATTAATGCTCTCCGCCACCGACCCACCTTCCCCAGTGACCTCCTCATGCCCTCTGGATCCCTCTGTAACATCCGGCGAGAAAAAGTCCTCTTTCTAAAATAAAAGTACCCTGTCCTTCATTCTTCACTGGAGCACCAGTTTCCCCCAAAACCAGGCGTTTGGTTTACTGGTGTGTTAAAGGGGTTAGAAATACACTGGTACAGCTTTGGCTGAAAAACTCTAATTTTATTTCAGTTCAGTTTAGGGTCAGCTGTATTGCAGGAAGAGGACCAGTAAACTAAGCATTAAGAGTAGATTATAGGGAAATAAAGGCTCTATTTTAAAATAACTGAGACAAATCAGAAGTTATCTGTGCTGCGATGCAATACAAAAAGGAATGTATGAGTGCTTTTATAACCTTTATCTCACATTTTTGTTTAATATTATGGGAAGGTTGCGGGTTCGAATCGCAAATCAATAGATTGCCCTGAGGTACCCTTAAGCAAGGTACCGTCCCCATCACTGCTCCCTGGGTGCTTTCAGTAGCTACATGTGTGTGTTTGAGTTTAATGCAGAGGATTTAATAACTGCAGTTCACTGTGTGTTGTGCTGTGTTGTGTTTCACGATGACAAGTTATCAATTATTATCACATTTTCCCCTACATGGATAACCGAGGAAGTTTGTCCTTTTTACTGCCTTGTTTTGTACCCCAGTTAATCAGAAAGTCATAGATTACAGCTTGAATTTTTCAAACTCAAAGATAATTTTAAATAGGAATCAGATATTTGGTGTTCACAATAGTCTCCGATCCCAGAAATTTTGGCATGTTTTTTTTGTTACATTTACAGCGTGTAGCTGACACGCTTACCCAGAGCCTCTTACATTTCTTAACCACAGGGACGGGCCCCCTGGAGCAACTCAGGGTTAAGGGTCTTGCTCAGGAACCCAATGATGGTAGTGCTGGAGGTGGGATTTGAATCTGCAACCTTTTGGTCTGAAGGCGACTATCCTACCACTGGACCACCAGCACCCCATTGTTACTTTTATTTCAATTAAAGATTGGATTTTTCTAATTTATCCAGTAGGAACTTTTTGTTCTAAACCAAGATTTAACCAAACTTTACGAGCAGTGGCAATAATTTTGGAGTAAACTTTGTAGTATGGCATATCAAGATACTAAAGCATGACAAAAATACTGCATTACTAATGATGTTAAATAGATCTGATAATACATATAAATGAAATAAATTAATTTACTCAAAAAAGATTTTCTTGATGAGTGCTGTTTTTGTAAACATAGCCTTGAATCTTTACATGTTTTTTTCATGTCCTGTTGGAGAAAAGAAATTCTGTTATTGAAATAAGAAAGGAGACACTGGCAGAGTTTAAGGAAATGTTTATTTTTTACCCTTTTATAATATAAAAAAACCTTTTTTATGGTAAAGTATTTATACATATTACTACTTCCAAAGTCCTGCATTCAAAAACATGTGAAAATGTAAAACATTACTTTTTTATCAATGCAATCTTTTTATATGTGGGGTGACGGTGGTCTAGTGGTGGGTACTGGCCTATGGACCTATGGCTCAAGAGATCCCAGGTTTGAATCCCACCTCTAGCACTACCACCACTGGGTCCCTGAGCAAGACCCTTAACCCTGAGTTGCTCCAGGGGGACTGTCCCTGTAATTGGCCATGGAAGTCGCTCTGGATAAAAACTTGTAAAACATGTAAAAAAACATGTAAAAACATGTGTAAATGTAAATATGCATTTGTAAATGTATAGGTGTAAATGTAAATATGCATTTAACATGTAAAATATACTCCTGTTATAGATTGTGCTGAATACAGAATGTGCTCTTGCTGATATTTGACTTAATTTCAAATCAATGTCGCCTCCTTTCCACAAACTGGTCGTAGAAGTTAAACAATAACAGATATGTAAAGATCATAGCAGATCCCAAAAGGACAGTCCCTCCTACTCCACTGCAGACGATCACTAAGGTCCCAAACATGGCTGAGTGATAAAGGTCTGAAAATAGAGGAAATATTAAGGCACTGAAGCTGGTTCAAAGACAGAAGAGCTGAATATCCCGACACGGCTTTGGGGGTGTGACTCACTGTGCTTTTCTCTGTAGAAGATACGGGACGTTTTGCCGTTTGACTCCACATTAAAGAGTGCCATTTCAACCTGACAGGAGAAGGTTCGTAGTTTAGGGGAATAAATGAGCTCAGTTGAGGAACAGGCCTGTTCGCAGTTTTCTTTTCCTAAGCTTGACAAGCTACAATGAACACAAGTCCTGAAGAGAAAGGCGGTAACAAGTTTGAGTAAAAGATACACTCTTAGATTAACCTGTCCTGATAGAGGACACTCTAGATAAAAGTGTTAGGTGGGGATTAAAGAAATAGTAAGGCAAAAAAATTTAATTCCGTAATTTTCCACAAAGTGACTATTTTTGTCATTGCGAGGTCACAGCATATACACCTGGGGAGCGGTGACAGGGACGGTACCTTGCTCGAGGGTACCTCACGGCAACCTACTGGTAAGGAGTTTGAACCCACAGTCTTCCAATCCTGCGGACAACTCCCTAACTACTAGGCCACCGCTGCCCCACCAGAACTAGAACTGATTTCCAGTCTGTTTTAGTGATAAGGGCTATCAGAAATATAAAGGAATCTTTTTTCATTTTTATTGTTGATAATGTCTTAAACTATATCCAGTCTGCATCAAAGCTGGCAGCAGTTTCAATGGGTTGAAAGAAGATTTAGTCATATAATTCCAGACATGATATTTTTTCGGGATGAGTGGAAAATTGTAAATTAGATTTTTTAAATCTGTGTATAGACAGGGCAAAAGACTATGTGTATGTGTGAGTGTGTGAATGCTTACGCATACTCAAGGCATGGATTGAGGGCCTCAGTGCAGTGCTTGCCTTTGAAATCCTGCTGGCATATACATTGATTACACTCACAATGCCCATGGTCACTGCATATACTGCCATTTCCTGTCTGACACTCATCTGTGATTGTAGGACATTCACAGGCAGGCCCTTTATAGTTCAGGTAACATTCACAGATGCCACAGTTACATCGCCCATTACCTGCAACAAAAAACTCAAGTCAAGTGAAAAGCCACAAGTTGTGACCATTTCACTTGGCACCACCATTAATCAACATCATATAAGCATTCAAGGCCTATATACAAAAGGGATGTGACCAAAGGCTGGCAGACAAGAGGTCTTCCAAAGTTTCTTATTAAATCAAAGTTATTAACAGGGGATTCCCCCCCCTTGTTGCAGCACCTACTCTGATTCTGACCTACTCTGCAGTCACAGTAGCTTTCACTCCACAAGCACATCTGTGAGCCTGTCACTGGACCATTTTTGGAAGGTGTTAATAGCTTTTCTGTGAACACGTCACAAGACCTGTTGTTCTGTAGATGCTCTAACCAAGTGGTCTAGTCTAAACAATTTGGTCCTTGTTCAACAGACTTCAGATTCTTACGCTTCATGCTTCCAACAAAACAATTTTTAGATCTTACTGGTAACTTGCTGTTTAATATACTCTTTCAGAGGTACCATTGTAATGAGACAATCATTTTTATTCACTTCACCTGTCAGTGGTTTTAATCTGGCTGATTGGTGTACATCAAGTGATTGAAAACAGCCTGTTTATTGCAAATACTTAAGATGGTTTAAAAACTTGCATTGTAAAAAATGATTAAAAAGTGCTTTTGGTAAAACACACACTCTTGAAAAAAAGCAACAAAATTCAAGAAAACTATAGAAAAATCCCTGCGATGGGCTGGCGACCTGTCCAGGGTGCGTCCCCCGTCCTCGCCCTGTGTGCGCTGGGTTGGACACCAGCACTCCCCCGCGACCCCGTTTGGGACAAGCGGCAGAAAATGGATGTATAGAAAAAGTGTATATTATACCAAATTTTAATGATGGAGAACGTTCAGAACCATTAAGAGATCATCATTAGTCCTGCAACTGTCTCCCTTACCGCCACAGATGAGGTTTTTGTGGTGATTGCAGCTGTTGTCATCACATTGACAGTATTGGCCTCTGTACTGACCATGGCAAATGCAGTTACCACACAGGCAGTTCCCATGGCCACTGCACATTATTGTGCTGTTTAAAGGCGTGCATAAAGCATCCATGGACAATATGGAGTCAGCGTCCTCCTGCTTCTCACACTGACACGTCTGACCAATGTAGCCTTCGTCACAACTGCAGAAAGAATGCACAAAACTTGCATCAAGTATTCAGAAATACAGCCTTCAAAATAAATTTGCTAAAAAGGGTTTGGATGTGCTTTAGGAAAATCATTTGTGATCTTGTAAAACATTTTGATGTTTTACCTTATAATTAAACTCTAGTGATATTCAACCTAACAGTAACAGTTGCTGACCATTGATTTAGACACTTTTCTCTGTGCTTGGTAAAAGAACAGGAAACCCGATGCTTCAGAACACAGAAACCACTGACCAGGAAAATGTAAAGCCTGAAAATGTAACTGTTCAGAAAATTAGGAACTGTGCTAGAAAGACAGTTAAAGATTTAGAAGGGGGGCCTACCTACAGATGCCACATGTATATGTTCCATTGCTGTGACATTCAGGTGACTTCCTCTCAGTGTCACTACATTCACAATCGCAGATTGTCTCCACTGTTACTGAAAGCTCCTCATTAAGGCCTTGGGGTGTGATGGTGAAGGATTTGGTGCCATGGAAACAAACCGAACTGCTCACTGTGACCGTGAAATTAATCTGCAAAGAAACAGCACATTCTTAGGGCACTGCAGGCACACCATGAGCAGTTTAGTAAAAAACTTACAAACCATTCACCAGCACAGATTATCTCATCATAACCTGATAATAACAACTTCCCCAAAAGCAAAAAGAAAAAATGAGAACCTTTAATAACAGTAGGTTGTACCTGCTGATTGAAGCCTACATTTCTGCACTCTCCCCTTCTCTGGTTATGACTGTTGGTACCATTGCTGCACTTTGAGCTGTAGGAGATTTCCAGTCCTGCTGGAGCATTGTAATGCTCCAGTATAAGCTTGGATACCAAATCCTGTGAAAATTTCAGAAGACTTTCTTCAAACCAGTGAGCCATAACCTCAAGACCTCAAGAGGTTTCTAAACAGAAAGTGAAAATCCTTGTCTTTGTGAAACACAGCACACAAACAAAATTCAACCTCTGCATTTTACGCACATGTGCAGCAATTGAAAGCACCTTGGGAGGAGCAACAGGGACAATACCATGCTCAAGGATACCTCAGAGCAACCTACTGGTCTGGGATTTGAACCCACAACCTTCCAATTCTTGGGCCTGATTCCTAAACACTAGGCCACTGCTGCTAGATTGTTAAAGTCTTGTATGCCTGCAGAATGATAAAAACAAGCCATATAGGAGTATTAGTAGCAGTGAACTCACATTGTAGGCACTGGAGATGAGCTGCAAGGCATTCCTGGAGTCTTTCTCCAAGATTCCCACCACCGACTGAGGAATTAATTCACTGAGTAGCTGTGAATTAAGATTTAGGCGCTTACATATATAAACCAGAATGTAGTAAACTTTTACAAAATATCCCAATAAAAAAAAAATCATAAATAACCTGATAGCTCTTCTGAACCTTCTCAGTAACTGCAAATATTATCTTGATCTGGTTCTTAGCGAGGACCTGAGAAAGATGGGCAATTGAAGGGTAGTCCTAAGGCACAAAGCAAAGTGTGAGTTCAAGCAATGCAGGCCATGTTTTAATGTCACTGAAACTTGTTCAGTAATTTTTCATATCTAAATATGTTTAAAAAATCTGTTGAATACTCAGTGCTATGTGTCTTACATGGAGTTCAGCCTTTTCATAGAATCCCATGCTGTTTAAGTGGCATTTACCATCGTTTGGTCTGACAATTCCAGCAAGCCTACCATCTCCAGCCGTATGGAAGAGATCATCCGAGAGAAACACCAAGATACGAGTCACCTTGCCCCAACCTATCTCTTTCTGAAGACAGTAAGAGGAAGAGGATTAGTCAAGTGAAACAAAAGACTGTTCTCTTTTATTTGCTTTTTATAAGCAAATCTTTCCCCAGTTTTGTTCATTTTCCTCTTTGTGAGGGTTTTTAAAATGCATTTTATAAAAATGTTGATTCATCTATTGATATCCATTCAGAGCAAATTGATTAGAAGTGGTGTCCTAATGGTTAAGGTCTCCCCACGGTGTATTGTATTATTATTATTGTTGTTGTTGTTATCATCATTATTATTCTAATTATCCTTTATTATAATGATCCTTTTTTTACTGTTACCTCACATACGGCAACCTGCATTGCGGCATCAAAGCCTGACTCAGGCAGGTCGATGTTTGTTGAGATGCTCAGCTTGCTGACCTCTCTCTCAAACTCCTCCATTCTGTCAGTGAGCTTTAGAATATGCCGGAAGCTGAATGCTGGTTGACACTTTTCATCGGGACAGGGATTTTCCATTTTCTTTGGAATGGTATTGACGTAAGGAATTTCACGCTTGTCCACAAAAGCCCCAAAACCTGAAAATCAGAGAGGTAGATCATTATTTAATATTACTTTATTTGGGAAATTATTCACTCTGCCTATTTGGTATTATTGATTTTGAAACTGTTCAGTGAAATGGATCTTTGTAAAAAAAAAATGTTTCTCTACAGCAGAGCATTTCAAACAACTCCAAACTGCCATCTTAACCACTGAATTACACAGAAGCATACACAAACAGCAATTTAATATGAAAATTCAGAACCAGGCATTAATTTATGGAAATGTAAAATATATAAAAAAATCAAGATACATAAAATAAATAATAATAAAGTCTGACAGTTCCTTTTCAAATAACCTCCCTGTTAGGACACCTGTCTCTTACCTCTCCAAAAACAGAAAGTCTAAAACACCACAAACTACGTTTTGCAATACACACCAACTCTGACAGTCCTGGTGACGTTCCTCAAAGCAGAGACGACATTATGGCCCAATTTCTTCATGTTCTCTAAATCATCCTTCATGGAAAATGAAAGATCCATAAGGTAGTACAGGTCAATAGGGTAGCCCTCTGCTCTTTTGAATGCCACCTCAAATGTCTGGGCCACTCCTAAAATAGGGCACGGAGGAGAGTCATTTAGATAAGCATATAATCACTACAAATCTCAGTAAATTAACTAAGCTCAGCGTGGAGTAAACAGCCTTCGCATTCTAACAAGCCATCACATAATAAAACAAATACATTTTCAAGCCACAGGGCTCATATTATGAAAAAAAAACTATTATTTTGATAGGTTTGTGTTAATAGTCAATAATGCATGAGTGATGCAGCATGCAATGTAAGATATTTACATGTGCGATGTAAGATTGTCTCCCATTCACATGGTGTGTCAGCCTGGACTGCTTTTTGAATGAGACAACATTGGCAAATGCATCACTTTCATATGTCAGTCTTAACAACACTTTCTGCCACTTGTCCCAAGCGGGGTTGCTGGAGTCCATCCCAGCTCACACAGGGCAAAGGACGGGTCACCAGCCCAGGAAGGAGCATGACCTCAGGGCAACCTATTGGGAAGGGGTTTGAACCCCTGATCCTCCGATCATATGGCCAACATAAATTAACCAACGCCCTAACCACTAGGCCACCGCTGCCCCTTAACAGCACAGTAACAAAAGCAATCTAAATTTGAAGAGGAAATACACCCGTTGGTAAATAGTATAGACCTCAGAGATTTAAAAAAATGATTAAATGTAGGATATGCCTTTTTTCAAAGTCTTCTGCTTCAGACCAAAAGACTTAAGAAAAGGGTACTCAGACACTTCGATCACCATAATGAACTGGAGGCAGAAAAGGTTAGCTGCATACCCACTCTGAGCTTGAGGTGGATCTTCTGTGGTCGAAGCTGGACCACTTTCTCCAAACTGCTGCCTAACACATTGTCCTCGATGCTCTGGACATTAGGCTTGGGGTCGATGATCACTGAACAGTTCATCCTTCTCAGAACCTCCACAGTGTCACAGCGCCTGTTGTCTGGCTCTCCAAGACTCAAAAAACCCTTCAACCACACACGGGCATGGACTTGGATAAATATTGTAAATAGATATGTATGGTTTTATTTCATCTGTTTCTCATTTTAAGCTGCAAAGCTTTAAATATTGCATGCACTTTAAACCAAAAGTTAAAATGATAAATGTCCTATCTGCATTTTGAAGTTCTACTTCTTAAAAGTACTTTGAGATTCAAGCTCAAATTCATTTGATGAATATATACGTTTTGTGGATTAATTTTGTACATTAGTTGTGTATATTAGTTTTATTAATTATTTTAACTTTATTCCCAATAATGCAGCTTTGTATTCATTTTATAATCTTCTGTCCTGTTGCTCAACATTTTGTTTGCTTAAACTTTGAAACATTACCTAACATTACTCTCTTTACATTAAAACCTAAAAACTCCTTTTGTTTTACATCATTAGGGGGTTATAACTGCTCCTTTTGTCATTTTAAGATGAATAGAGCAATAGAAATGAAAAAAAAAATAGTTGAAATAAAATGTTTTTAACATGCATTAAATATGTACAAATAAAAGCTGGAATATCAAACTGCTCACCCTCTGCTTGCACCAAGCACAGCCGGCATGCTGCAAGCACTCAGAGCAGGAGGATTTGGGCTGGCACTGACCTTCAGAGGCTAGGAAATGTTTAAGTCAATCCAAAAAAAAGTTTAGTTGCTGCCATGCAATGTTCTTACACATACTAAAAAAATATTGTATTGATTTATCATTCTTTGATGTAAGAAACAGAAATAAGGATATGCTCAGTGAAATCATAGCTTAAATTACAGACACTTACCCTTAAGAAAAACACAAAAAGTAAAGATTCCCATAATCATGTCTTGCTTCAGCATGGTCCAGAAACCACCTTAGTGTGAGTGATTAAGTTGAGCAAACGAAGTGATTAAGTTGAGCAAAAACACAAAAGGGTTGCATCCAAATGGTCAGTACAATCAAATGTGCAAATGCCAGTGCAGCTTTAAGTGCATGATATGGTAGATTAGGCACTAACAGGCACACCCAGTACTCTTCCTTCAAAGTGTTTAAAGTGATTAGGGTTCTCTTCATTTGGCCTTTAAAGAAAATCTTAAAAAAGAATGAAAAAAAACCCCACATTTGTTACAAGGAATAATGCAGAGAAAACAATCATATCTATATTTAATTAGGAGCTTAGTATCCAAACAGTAAGTAATAAATGATAGGTGAATAATTCTGAGTAGCATTCGAGAAGTTTCAGTTCCTTTAAACAGTTAATGCTGTTTCTTATAACTGGTTCAGGTTGATGAGCACTGTACACACGTACACAAAGTTTACAGACTATTTGAAGTTTTTATTTTACACTGATCTTAAAATATATTTGGTTTAATTTTTTGTCAGACTAACCTCAGACTAACTTGAGAGTGTCGCAGTTTGCGGGTGCTCTGCCCTGACTGGATATTTAGTTTAGCACTTGTGTGACTGTCCGTTCATGTCTATGTTTAATAAAGCCCAGTTCCAGACTACTGACCCCACGCTTATGTCCAGTCCAACCCACCAAACCGTTACAGATCCTAAAAGCTTTTCATGCACTTTTGACATTCTCCTTGACTTTATCATACAAGCTCAGCGAGGAGCTGTTAGGTTCGGGTCTGGATTCTGAACAGGCCACTGCAGAACTTTCACATAGTTTTCCTGAAGTCACGCCTGTGTTTTTCCTGACCTAGCCTGAGGTCCAGAGCCCTCGGGGAGAGTTTATCACTCAGGGTTGCTCTGTATCTTTCTGTCAGCATGTCTCCCTTTATACCAGGGAGCCTCCTGCAGAAAAACCCAGCATGATGCTTCCACCACTGTGTAGGTATTTTTCTCAGGGCCTGGTTTCCTCCACACATGCTGTTGGAAATCATGGCCAAACTGTTTGTTCTCGTTTCATCAGAACGGAAGACTTTCCTCAGTGGTTATGAATGAACAAGTAGTGAAAGTAAAAGTGACGATTTTTGTCATCGTGAAACACAGCACAGCACACAGTGAACCACAACGAAATTCAACCTCTGCATTTCACCCAGTGATGGGGACGGTACCTTGCTCAAGGGTACCTCAGGGCAACCTACTGTTGAACCCATGACATGCCGATCCTGGGGCCAACTCCCTAACCACTAGGCCGCTGCTGCACCACTGTATTGATTGGTGGAGCACTGCACTGAAAGTTGTCCTTTTGTAAGATGCACCAGTCAGCACAAAAAAAATCTGAATCTCATTCACTGTGGCTTTGGGTTCTCAGTTACCAGTCTGACCAAGTTCCCTTCATCTTCAGTTACTCAGTTTGTGTTTTGGACACTCTTGTCTCACAGACACTGCTCTGGACCCTTAATGGTTTGGATTTATCAGCTGTGAGATAACATAATGACGGTTCTGTGTATTTTCTGATTATGGATTCAGTCTGGCACTGACAGTCTTAAATTAAATTGTTCAAGCATCTTTGGTAGAAAATGACCCTTGGTAGAAAAATGATGCACCCGGAGCTTGACTGCAGTTGTGAAGCAGTCTGAACACTGATGTAAGTGGAATATTTGAGCTGTTAATAAGAGTCCACAAAAATGTGTTTGCTTTGTTGTTGAGGGGGACTGTGTGTAGATTTAGGAAGGTAAAAGAACTGAAGCCACTGCACTTGCACGTCTGGAAGCCACGGTTACTCCACAGAGAAAAAAAAATCAGTGATCAGGAGAAAACAGAATAGAGACATTTGTGGGGAAAAGTGTTCCACAGCTCAGGGGTTGCAGTCATAAATGTCTTAGTGGTCAATTTGAAATCTGGGGAAGAAAATGGGTGAAGCCATGGAGTGCTCTAAAGGTGAATGGAAGAATTAAAAGTTTCAAAACAGTGAAGCGCTTCAGTAACGTCTACATAGATCTTTGGCCTAGCAATCAGGATCTTAGAGCACCGCAGTGTCTTCATGAATTCACATCTTTCTTCTGATTATGGTTTCTTTCAAGTCAAGCAAAATTGATTAGGAAAGAACAAAGGACTGTGTGCGTTAGACTATTAGATGGCAGCCTTGTTAAATGAGTGAGTGGTTAGTGGTAGGATATGATGAAGCTGTTGTAGTGGATAACCCCATCTGCTGGCCAAAACTCTGTTGCCTGGTCATTGTGTCTGTTCTGTTTTAATGCAGATAAAAACAGGGACATTTACAGCAATGACTCCAGCCGGGGACATGGTGATGTCTAGCTGTTGAATGAGAGGCAAGGAAGTGAACCCACCTATAGGAGAGAGGAGGCACACCTGAAGCAAGGAGGAGATTCTCTGTGACTGTCTGTGTCTTGTATTTGTCTGTCTTTCTGTCTGTCTGCCCTGCAATAGATTAGTGACCTGTCCAGGGTGTTTCTTTGTATTTCACCCTGTGAGTGCTGGGATAAGCTCCAGCACCCCCCATAAACCGGCTCAAATGATGGATGGATGGATGGATGGATGAAATGGCTGCAGTATGCAATAAAAGGTAACAACAGGTTTTTGTTCATGGCTGCTTTGCAATCATAACATTGATCTTCTTTTATTGTTTATTAAAGCTAAAAATGTTAACAATCATGTATTATTGCTTGACCAGTTCTTTATTTAAAAACTTTGACCAAATTGTGAGCCTTTTATGGCTTACTGTTTTATAAAATATATAATAGTCCTATTCTCCTTTTGCTTAATCAAAGGAAAATGATTTTAAAAAGACACAACAGAAGTTTCTGCTTTAGAAACAAGTTTATTATAGTTGATATTTTTCCAGCAATAATTGCTGATAACACAAGTCCTGAATGGACAGAACAAAACAAAGGGTCAACAAAGGAAAGGAGTTGTCACAAAATCCGAAAAGAACAAACAGTAGAAACTGACAGAGACATGAGAGAGGTTGGATGTATTGTCAAGTTTACATATTAGTTCTTTGCTCAGTCCTCCTTTCACTCTTTCATTTTTCCAGTCAGGACAACCGGAGCTCTCTTGCTGATGACATGCTCCATATGAGCGTGTTCAGTGGTGTCCAGGCTGATCTTGTACTTGGCCAAGATCTTCAGAATAGGTCTCAACTTCAGCCACCACTCAGTCTTTGGAATACGGTGTCTATAAAGGACAGAAGAAAGAGAGAGCAATTTGATGCATATCACTGTAATGTAGTAATAACATCCCATAATAATCATGATAATTACTAAGCATCCCACTGTAAAAGTTCATTTGTGGAACACCTCTCTTCATTAATACTCAATCAGCTGTACTGTGAGGTATGGTGGATGTAACCAGTCTTTAGATTTTAAAGTCATATTTTGTTACTTTTGCATTTCTGTAACTTGCTATAAATGTTAAAAGGTATTTTGACATAACTTGTATTTTTTCGCCGCTGTTAATACTGTGGTATGTATGTGTTTGGTAACATGTGAGCTGGTCTGAAAAACTACATTTGGTGTGTTTATGAAAACTCTGAGAATTTGTTCAACATTTGAAAGTTATATTTTTCCAATAATAAAATGCAAATTCTTACTCAAAATCAGTGTCCTCCTTGAGTTCGTCGAAGGATTGAAATACCAGTCCTCTCTTCCTCATTCCCAACACACACGCCGAGTCGGGATTGTTGGCAAAAATACGCCCTGCGTAGACATTGTGAGGATGTAGTCAAAACCAGAGGAAGGCATTCCAGTAGGCACAGTGAGACATACAATGTCCCACAATGTGCACATACAAAACCTTTGGATATGAATAATTACAATGTCCTCAGACCACTCTCACCATGTCTGTAACACTCCTTCAGCTTCTCAGTTAGCCAGAGAACAGACTTTGCCCCCATCTTAGTGGCAAAATTTCTGTCAAATGGAGTTGGAGTACCACCCTAGAGACAAAAAGTAAAATCAGTACTCAGTAAAACCTTATAAAGCATCTGGGAGAATCCTTCTCTTGACTCAACATACATGTACTGATAACATAAAGGATTTATGATGAATCACCTGCTGCATGTGTCCCAGAACATTCTTACGGCAGTCAAAGATGCCCTTTCCTTCTTCTGAGTACAAGTTAAAGATGAAGTCGGTTGTGTAGTTGGCGTTACAGTTCTCATTTCTACAAAAAGAGGAAGGGAAAATCCTGAATCTTTGTATTTCCCTGCATTTGTGCATTTTTCATGTATTTTCCACCCAATGATGTTCACTTCTGATGTGCTGAAGAGTTTATGTGCCAAATACAGTCATGTTTCATTTTTATATCACCATTTAATCCTTAAACAGGCTTTTGCTGTGTATTTAAGACCAATGGATGGACACAACTTTTGTTACAATTGGCTGCATTGTACTGCGATTGAGTCAAAAAGCTATGTTTGGCATTAAGTGGCAAGGTTAAAGTGGTATATAAGGCTGAAACCTTTTATAATTTTTATTATTTTAAAAGTTTTTTACATTTTTATTATTATGATCTGGTATGTTCATTAGAAATGGAACAAAACTGTGAGCTACGATGTTTTGCTGAGTGATATTGATAGACACCAACCTGAGAATAAGGCCTCTCTTCACTGTGGTCTTCATTTTCTCTACCAGATGCTCCACATTTGCCTGATAGAAGTAAAGAAACAAACCTTAAGAGTCTTAAATACACTAAATGTGCTACAACGCACAGAGACAGATCCACAGTCTTTGACATGTTCACCTCTAAGTCACGAATGCCGAATTTTTCCTCAAAGATGTAAGCGGCGTCTGCTCCTGCAGCAAGGCCGGACATGGTGGCCAGGTAACCACAGTAACCGCCCATAGTCTCAATGATGAACACGCGCCGCTTAGTGCCAGCTGCCGACTGCTTGATCCTGTCACAGGTCTACAAACACACACACCACAGATAATAAAAGAGTATACAGGTGTATACAGGTAAGTGTCTGTGTGTGTGTGTGTGTGTGTGTGTGTGTGTGTGTGTGTGTGTGTGTGTGTGTGTGTGTGCTAGTTACAGCTCTAACCATGGTGATGGTGTTCAGGGCAGTATCAGCTCCAATACTGAAGTCTGATCCAGGAACGTTATTAGAGACGGTAGCAGGGATGACCACCATGGGAATACACAGCTCCTCATACTTCTGTCTGGCCTGGACCAGCTCCAGACCACCTGAAAATGCCTGTGGTGGAAATAAAAAGAAAAATGGTTTTAGTCCAGCAAAATGAATGATGGCAAAGTAGGGATTTATACAATTATAGCACTGTGTTTAATTTGTGGATGGACAGGGGCAGCAGTGGCCTAGTGGTTAGGGAGTTGGCCCCAGGATCAGAAGGTACTTTCCCTGTCACTGCTCCCCGGGCGCTTTCAATAGCTGCCCCCTGCTGCACATGTGTGTATGTGTAAAATGCAGAGGTGTAATTTCGTTGTGGTTTACTGTGTGCTGTGCTGCATTTCACAGTGACAAGAATAGTCACTTTCACTTATGTTTGACGTTATATTTTTTTCATTACATACCTCAAAACCTCCGATAATGACCAGAGCATGAATGTTGTACTTGGCAATATTCAGGCTTATCTCCTCTATGTACTTTGATGGAAGTGTTCTAGTGGAAAAGGGAAAGAGACCAGAGAGCTTTTCAAACCACAGAAAAACTAGAAAGAACTAGTAATATGGAGGGTAATCAGTGATAATAGCTGATCATGGGGAGCAAACTGACTGTAGGTTATGGTTATCCTAATAAAGCCCAAAACTCTTTTTTTAAGAACATATGAATCTTATGTACTTCTAGAACTCAAAATTGGTTTCATTAAAAAATACAATTTGATCCTATATTATTATTATTATTATTTTTAATGCCCCTTGTAAAAAGCACTTCTGCTTTGCAAATGGTCTAGTCCAGCTTGTTTGTGAACCCCAGAAAAGCTAAATATCATGATAAATATCATCTATGAAATAGGAAATATGGGAAAATATAGTCAAATATCACAGTGTAACGTGTCTGATGCTGCCCACTCTTGGTGAGGAGTGGACAGTACCTTTTGGTGCCCAAGACTGAGCCCCCTTTTCCTGTCCAGCCTCCGACACCATTCCAAGCGATGGGCTCAATCTAAAAAAGGATCATGGTAGAGAGAAGTTCAAAGAAATGTGTTCGCTAAAAATTGTGTCCTGTGGTGAAGAGAACTTGTTAGAGGTTGCTGACCTTTCCGTGGGCCAAGCCCTCAAAGCCATCATGAACTGCCAGCATGTTGTGGCCCTGGATGATGCCGATCCTGATCGCAGCACGGACAGCAGCATTCATGCCTGCGCAGGGTGCCCCCACATTCAGCACAGCCATGTTAATGTTACTCTGGAAAGGAACGAGAGAGAGAGAATATGTAGAAGTGTGTTCTTTTTAGAGCACGAACACTAATATTCGTTCAGAAAATCAACAAACCAGGAGAGCCCAAACTTTTGCCTTTGACTGTACATATAGCACAAAGGTTTAAAACGCTTCTTACTTTAGTCTCTGCCAGATGCACATGGGCCAGCAGTTTGTATGTGTTCCAGTTATTCTCGAAGCTCCTGGAGAGAGAGAAAACTTTGTGTAATAAAATAATAATCCATCTTTTTCCAACATTAGTCAGTATTCCATAAACATTCTGGACACTCTCCATAGGTCCATTCATTATTTGTCCAAACCTTTATGTACATTATACAACAGCAAACTGGACAGACTGAAAAAACAAACAGATCTGTGAAGCTCTGATCTGAAACACTTACCTTCCTCTTAGTTTTATGGCATCATCATAACGGCCTTCCTTCATCGCAATGGTAACATCCTTGGTCTGTAGGTGAGAAGATGGGGGTTAGAAAAAGAAAGCAGTTTACAGGTCACTGAATGGGAACAGCTCTGCAGAGTGGTGATGATACATAAGGGTACACACCACTTGCACACACTCCATCAATGGTAGTCGGACCGCATGGTTCCCTGACAGACTGACCACACATGCAGGGGTGTCTGGAGTGGCTTCCAGCAGAGCCATCACAGCCTCCACGCCCATCCTACTGCCCTGTTAAAAAGACCCCACATTCACACATACGGGTTAAACATTTGGGATTTTGGGACAAAATAGAATTTTGCAAAGAATGAGTAGAATCAGGTAATGTAAAAAAAAAAAAAAAAGACACAGAGAGTAAAGAGAAGGATAAAGAAAGAAACCCACCAGTATCCTGTCAAATGCTGAGGGAGTTCCACCTCGCTGCACGTGGCCTAGGATAGTGGCTCGAGTGTCATAGCTCAACCTCTTAGTTACTAACTACATGCACATGGATGAGAACAAAGGAAAAACAAGATTCTAGTTTTCACACATAGGCTAGACTGTTAAAGATGGAATGGAATTTGTGCAACTATTAGTCGGTTACCTCTTTAATCTGATCACACGTGATTGGTTTACCATCTCTGCCCATTGCTCCTTCAGCCACGATAATCACATTCAGTCTGGACCCTCTGTTCCTGGTCTGAGAGAGTCATGAGATGAGTGATATTGTAATGTTGAAATATTAAAGAATCTCTGCAAGTCTTTACACACTAGAGTTAGATCTGTTTCTGTGGATGCATATTGTGATGAATTATGTAGTTATCATGTATTAGAAATATAATGGATCACTAATAAACACCGTGATTTTGCTTACAAACTGTAGTCTGTTCCAGAAACATCAAATACATTATTTCTTCAAATCTTTTCACTGCAGCGTACTTACTAAAAAATATTTATATTTAAAATATTTAAATGTATTTATGTTAATATTAATATTTATCAGTTAATCAGTGTCATTCTCCTAGAAACCCTAAAAGAAACCCTGTATGAGTGCTTGCCACTTTTAGCATTATGACATCTTTTTATTATAAAGGTGCGTTTTCTCCTCATTTTGGTCTTGTATTTATGGTCCATCTAAGCAGAAGTGTCGAACTCCAGTCCTGGAGGGCCAGTGTCCAGCACATTTAGATGATTTCCCTCTTCAAACACACTCACTACACCCGCCACTAAGTGTGAACCAGGTGTGTTTAAGGAGGGAAATCACCAGGACTGGAGTTCAACACCCCTGATCTAAAGGCTTAGCTCTAATAGTTGCAGTCCCTCATTAATTATTACATGTAACTGTAATATTTATAGCCTGTATTTGTTTTGACTCAATAACTTGACTCAAAAGTAGTCTGAACTGACTTTATGCAGCAAGGCTGAGTAAAGAGCTTTGTTGAGTCTTTGCCCATAATTTATTATATGAGACTTTTTTCTGGTTCCCAGGCTGAAACCTCCCACCTGTAAATGTAAATGTAAAAGAAATCTCTCAAATTGTTTTAGATATTTAACAATGGCGTTCAAAAATCCAAAAGAGCGTGTGCGCTCTCAGTAGGTACCTCCGTGAGCCTTCTGCACAAGTGGTCCTCCCAGCCATCATCAGGCGGCATCTCAGGAATGAACACCCAGTCAGCCCCACATGCCAAAGCAGTGACCAGGGCCAGGTAACTGAAACACAAACACATGATGGTTAACATTAGATTTTGCTATATGTTGTGTTATGTGTCACTTTTTATGCTTGTCCTTACCCACAGTGCCTTCCCATGACCTCCAGGATGAATGCACGCTGGTGACTGTGAATGAAATCCAAGTCAGAAATATCAGAAGCTGAGAGCTGGTGGAATTTTGGTGCATGACACAGTAAGGTACTCAAACACTGCTGATGTGCTACTAAAAAATTGGAATTTTTCAAAAAAAGAGTTTAATAAACCAACATTTTTAAGCATTAAGTAGTTTATATCTTAGAATTTTCCGATCAGTGATCTTTCACTATAATACCCATAATGCATTATGCAAATACAACCAATGGGAATCTCATCCATAACACCATACTTTGTTTTCACATCAGTAATGGAAGCTATTCCTTCCCCATTTGACAGCTAGCAGAAAACAGCTGTATTTATCACAAGAAGGGGATTTTTCTAGCTTTTTACATGAGAAATCTCCTCTAGAGATTTTCACATCTCTAAAGATGAAAATGCATGAATAAAAATGGTGCAATTCTTGTCTGGAGTGTCAACAAAGCTTTATTCAGCTTTATTCTCTATACAGACATGCCAGCGCACTGAGGTGCTGACCTCTGGGCTGTGGTGGTGATGCTGTCCACCACCTCCATGATGCGATGGAGAGCAGAGTCTGTGCCAATGGTCATGTCTGTCCCACAGAAATCATTATCAATGGATCCCACCATTCCCACGATGTTCAAGTGAGATGCTGATCTGGCATCCTCTGCTGCGATTTTGCCTGAATGGAAAAACAGTGAGGCACACAAATAGCTGTGCAAGTGTCAAATAGAAAACAGCCCAGAAAAGATCTGAACAATCAACGGAGTGGAGGAATACATAATAAACATGTATTTATCATTTTCAAGAAGACCATGATAGTTTATCTCAAACTGTTGCTAAAGCTACTGCACTGATTATTATTTTTAGACCATACTGAGGGGGTACTACGTTTATAGGAATGCGTGGGTGACTTCTCCGCTATGTCATGAGATGTGACCTGCATTTGGCCTCCCAACAGTGAAACTGAGAGGGAGGTCTAAGGTCTCACCTTTGCTGACCAAATCGTTCAGAAGGCCACTCCACTCTGTGCGGAACAGATTGGCACCTGTCAAACTGCCGTCTCCACCAATAACACACAGATTGGTGATACCCCGTTTGACCAGGTTGTAGGCAGCCTTCAATCGGCCTTCTCGGGTCTGGAAATCCTTACAGCGGGCACTGCCAATGACAGTGCCACCCTAGCAACAAAGACAAGTGAAAGAAGGTTTGCTTTTTAAGGAAGCAAAACATGTTTAATTTAAAACTCTTAAGTAAAGGTGAATACCAACCAGCTGCAGCATCATAGACACACTTTCCCATGTAGCTGGGCGGATATTGTCTCCCCCATCAACCAACCCCTGGTATCCCTGAATACAGGAACGCAACAGCAGAGCACAGATCAAAGAAAAGTCAAATAAATGGGTAATAATCAAAAAGATTTCTACAATAAAATGATCAGAAATTCTGCTTTATCTTATTAATGCACACAAACTGTGCTAAATTTGGTACGTAGGGCTGAATGGTCTCGACCTCATGAACAAAGAAGACTTTGGCTCCGGTGTAAAGGCCAACTCTGACCGTGGCCCTCACGGCTGCATTCATTCCTGAAACAAATAGAGGGTGTGGGGTTCATCTTCATTCATCTTCAGATGGATAACATCATTCATTTTAGCGTTACAGATCCAAAAATGGCTCACCATTTTGGTATATGGGACGGACCATTATTAACCTAACAAAGGTAACTAATGTATAAATCGCCCTGTCCTTGATTAAAATTAAATTCCTTGCGCTCGCTCGCACGCACACACACACACACACAGTGGACAGTAAGCAATGTATTTTTTCCTGTTCATTTGACCCTCCCAAAAACATATACCCAGACCACCATTTCCCCTTATGTATGAGCACCATACACACTGCTATACCATTGCCAAGTCAAGACTGTGCTTAAATTGATTAACTTCTCTGGGTGTCAGTTCCACATGACAGCAATGCCCCTCTCCACCTGGGACCCCTTGAATGACCTCTCTTCACCTGTGCTTTGCAAAGTGGCAGTAGTGAACACAGCCAGTCATAGGTGTCACCAATTACAGCCTAATCCAATAAGAGGCTAATCATTGATTAATCTAACCTGATTACACTTTTCTGGGATTTTCTTTGAGGTTTGCTTTCCAATCTAGTCTCTCATCCCACATCTTAAACAGGATTCATGATTCTGAAACATAGTTGTAGGAAAGGGCAGCGCTGTTTGTTAGGCATTTTCAGGAGATTTATTAATTAGATTTGGACCTCATGGCATGCAGTATGCAATATGATAGTCTGGACACATGATTTCATTCGAGCCTTGCTTGCTTGGTTGAAAGAGAGAGAGAGAGCGAGTGAAAGAGAGAGAGAGCGAGAGAGCAAATAATTGGATCTTTTTTCAAATGTAATGCTCCTGACACAGTAATATATTATTTTATTGATTTTTGCAGTCATCTCTGTGTAAATGAAGACATTACATTTGTAACAGTAGTATGTTGTGTTGTAATTTAGCCTTTCATCCTCTATAGCATGGTTAAATCAATGCATTTCATTAAACCTATCAACAGATTTGATCTAGATGACGTTATAGTCCGCCCCATATACAGCTATTTCATACTGAGGCCATGAAGTACAAACACTAAAGGGGAAAGTTGGCAACTTTGTGCATTTAGTCAAAACACCACTAAAATGCAAAATGCAGGCTGATGATGATGATGATGGAAGGTGAGGCTTTATGTGTTTTAGTACAGATAAAGTTTTGATCCCTTGGTAATTTTAACTGCTCCTTCAGTCACCTTGTCCTGTTGCGTAACCTGGTACACAACTCTTACATTGTCAATGAAGAGATACAAATATGATATTTAATGTGTATTTGTTTCTGATCATCTTTATTAAAACAAGATCCACTAATTTAACAGGAGCATAACAATCCTTCAACATACTGTCATATCCTAATGCTAAAAACATGACCGTGTGCATCTTAGAGACGCATAATGGAGAGTGATATTTTAATAAACAGTAGGCATATTACAGATGCTAATATCTTATACAAGTCTATGATTTGAATATCAAACACAAACCAGCACCAGTTCATTCTGCATCCATCAATTTTCTTCACTCATGTTCAGTTCAAAAAATCATGAGAACATCAAATAATGATGAAGAATAAGAGAATAATGAGAATAATGAACATAGTGCAAAATCAAAATGTGAGCTGAGTGAATCATTACAGCCCTACTAAAACACTCAAGAATATTAGTTTCACAACATCTGACCAGCAACAGTTCCACAGTCAGAAACCACAGATCAATGAGCTGGTTGGCATGACAACAGACGGAGCTGTATATGTGGCAGAGGTGGGAAATAACAGAATACAGGTAATTTCTTATTGCACTTAAGTAGAGTTTTTAGGGAGCTATACTTAAGTATTTATTTTCCTGATGAGTCTTTACGTTTACTCCTTACATTTTAACACAACAATCTGTTCTTTCTGCTCCTCACGTTTATAGACTTGTTACTTTATGTATTTGAAGGGAATTCTCCATTATGTTTATTTTATATCATTGTGCACCCTTCCCAATAGACTGATGTCAGCCTAAGTGGACAAAAACACACAAACACAAAATATGATCCCTGGGTGTTTCTATCAGTCCAGATCACACAGGACAGGCCTAACAAAAGGCATAAACAAGGACAAAGGGAGTCTAGACTAGAAAAGGCCTGTAGAGAATGTGATTAACGGGACAGAGAAAACATGTAAAGATGAAAATGAAGCAGTAAATTGAATTACTTTCAGTAGATTGTTTTTATTGGAACTCAAGTTAAAACGGTTTAAAGCTTTTTGCTAATACGGCATGAGGTTTAGTTTGCAGTGGTTACATATAAAAACTAAAATCTTTCTTTTATACTCCGAGTACATTTCTGTGCTTCTTACTAAATAATAAAATCAGATCCCTTTTTTACTTCGGTAAAGAATATGTGTACTTCTTCCATCTCTGACAGTAATTATGATTAGTCATGCAGAAAAATAAATTATATCTTGAGATAAGTGGAGACCTGGACGTGACACTGAAACTTTATCTTAAACCAGGGTCCAGCATTTCTGTGGTCAACTTCTGAGGCTATTTAATCCTTCTCTTGCATCTCATGCAACTCTACTGCAAAGGGCAGGATGTGTGGCCTCTGTTGTGTTGGAGGCAAGGCTGTCTCTAATTTCAGAACGAGCAGCTGTGGAGCTGTTGGTGTTCCTATCTACAGCTTCATGTCATTCCAGAAAAAGGTCACTGGTGCTAAATTAAGCCCAACATCACAGGGACACTGAGGCACAAGACAAGAGAGGCTAAAGGCTAGAGGTAAAGGTTATGGAGGTTGGAGTGTAAGGGAATACAAGCAAACAAATGCTGAACGGCCTGACTGAGCCCGCCCAAGTGTTGCTCAAGATGTTCGGCTCTTGTGGGATATTATTATCCTAGTAGAGAATGCTTTCAGATGACACTAAACACTCCAGCTCCTTCAAACTATAAGTGAAAAAGCAATGCTTGAGTGATATATAAAGCTATATTAACTCCACAGACTATATTGCCAACAAAAATAAATGACAAAAACGTCGCAATCTCATTTTCCAAAATAGTCATTTTCAGGAGGATGAATGTGAAAATAATGTTTAAATGTTAATGTTGAAAGTAATGTTTTTATTGGGACATTTTGGTACATTTTCACACGATTGAAATGATAGCGGTTGTCTGCAAACTGTTAATATAAGAAAAATAATTAATGTTTTGTAATAAAAGCTATTCATTTTTTTTTTTGAAACTGATGCATATATTAGGTGGTCTTTTATGTCAGTACAACAAATGTCACTTGTAAAGCAGCTTTACTCTTGAACCCTTTGGCAAAAGGGCTTGAACTGTGACCTTTAGCTTGCCCTTTCTGCAGTATCTCCGGATGTCCTTCAGATACCAGTGCAGTGTCACTCAAAGCAATGTCTCTGCACCAACTCTCACGCCCACTTTCCACTCACACCTTCCTGCTTACCTTGAGCATCGCCTCCAGATGTCAGGACAGCAATGGCCCGTCCCACCCCCATCTTGGTGGGGTCCACTCCTGCAGCCGTTTGAGACATGAAAAGTGCTCCAAGGGCAAAGGAAAGATGGAAAGCTGGTGAAAGAGTGTTTCCCCCCCCAAAGTCTCTCAGAACCGAGTGTTGTTGGGGGGGAAGGCTTTATAGTTGAGTGTCCCAGCTCCCGCCCCTTCTTCTAATCACACAAACAACCCCTCTCCCCACCCCCATACAGCACTAAATATAGTTTCTGCATCACTACCTAGTAGAGAGAAAAAAAAAAAAGTAGTGTGTGAAAGTTTGGGGCCCCCTGAAGTTTTGAAGAGAACTTAACAAAACCTTTGGCCGGACCACCTTAAAACCACTACTGCAATATATTAATGTATAATTATGTAAAAACATTGATTAATATTGATTAATATCAAATAATAAAATTGAATAGGACTGCATTATAACTATATTCATATAACTATATAACTATTCTAACTATATTTTTATATGTAATATAATATTTGTGTATTATTTTGTCTCATTAGGCCTTAATCTAACACAGGTATGGACTATTCCACACAACATGGTCAGGTGTACAAAGCAAAACCTCCTTTCCCTGCCCTGTATCTACAGAAAGATTTTGCTGGGAAAAGGTTTTCTGTGGTGCATAGGTTATTTGTGGGTGGTGGTGGTCTAATGGGGGCTACTTGCCTATGGATCTACGGCTCAAGAGGTCCCAGGTTCGAATCCCACCTCTGGCACTACCACCACTGGGTCCCTGAGCAAGACCCTTAACCCTGAGTTGCTCCAGGGGGGGGACTGTCCCTGTAATTAGGACATGTAAATCGCTCTGGATAAGAGCGTCTGCTAAATGCTGTAAATTGTGGACTGCTTTATTTGGTTTTTGAAGCAGACAGTCTGCTTGTTCTGGTTTAAAGGTTCCATGTGTGAGAACTTGTGTTTACCCGTTGAAAGTGCATATATGTACAATATATATATTCATACTATTACATCATATCATACTTCTCTTGTCATGTAAATATTTAATATATAATTAAATATATAATATATATATATATATATATATAGATTGATCATTTATAGCTCTTGCATACGGATGTTCCTCATTCTTTATATATTGTAACACCCAAATTTGCCATTCGTGGGATAATAAAAGATTACTCTATTCTATTCTATTCTATGTTCATAAAAATGGAGTAGTCCAGTCTTTTACAAAATGCCCATTTAGCAAAGCACCACAAAGTGAAGATGTGAAGTGGTAGATTCTGATAACTAATGAAAACAGATCAGGACATATTCTTATTATACATTTATTATTATCTACAGACGATAGAATTACACTGATAGTGGTCTTACTGGCAGTAAGATTCAGCTGTACAGCCAAGAAACAGTCAGATTAGCATAAGTAAAAATTCACCTCTGCCTTCCTCTGGATGCATCACACATAAAGCAGAAGGAGGCACCTAGAGACGGCTCAGTCAGACAGTGATAAAACTTTAGTGTTTAGATTAACATATATCAAAAGTCATCCTGCAAGCATAATTTTAAAGGCAACGAGAGCAGAGAACAGGCATCCTGGTGACCACAAGCTCGGCTTATTTTGTGCTTTCCTGACTCTACATACCAGACACACAACACATTAGAAGGTTGTGAATAAGTTAATGTGTTGAATCAGAGCTGGATAACAAAGCACAAAAAGAGGCGTAGTGGGCACCAGGACTGGGACTGGGAAGCCAAATAATCAAGGAAACACTAGAGTGTGCAGCATTAAGGACAAGTCCTTCGTAATCATCACTGAGAATTAGATAGATTAGCTCTGCTCACTTGCAATCATTATTTTTAACAATTTCTTAAAGAAATCAATCCACAAGAAAAGGGCTATAGTTTCAAAAATGCTACAAATAATACTGCCTGGTATAGTCTAGCACTGAAGAGCTTGTTTAACTTTGCCTGCCAAAAGCTTTTCCCTCAACAGATTCAGACTGGTATACATTATCAGAAGCAGGAGTGGGCCCACCAGTTGTCTGCCAGTTTGAGAACATTAAATAAATATAAATTGAACAATAAACTAACAACAGTGCTGCACAGTTTATTGTTTCAATGTTACTGGGAAACAGACCACTGCTCCAATAGCTGAATATTATAACATATAGATCAGCTCTTTAACTAATTACGGTGAACTGTGAACACCCTGAAATGCATCAGAAGCTTCAGATGAGTTTATTTACCTTGTGATGAATGTGAGTACTCCCATCATCTCAAAAAAATTAAACTGAGGCCAAAAACAATGCAGCACAAACCTTATCATAATTGGAAAAGTGTTTCTAAACTCCACGTACAAACTGTTATGGAAGAACGCCAGAGTGAATCTGTGGAATGGAATAAAGCCTGAGAGATTCAGGACTAGTTTGACTGAGGAAAGGTTGATGGACTTGCAAAGCTACTGAAATGTATGCTGGGGCTCAGGTATTATGCTCTAATTGGCGAAAGGAGTTGGGGAACAGAACCGATGCTCGTGGAGGTCAAGTCAATGGGCACAAAGCACTGTGGAGAGGAAGTGGAGAGAGAAAAGAGAAAATAAGCAAGCTAATGGATGACATATATGCCAAAGTCAGCTGGACAATAAGGGTCACTCACCAGGGAATCCTGAAAGAGAAGCGTGGAAGCCACAGGGTTGCTACATCGGGGTTGTGCTGGCCACAGCTGCTGACAGGAAGTGTATGTAGCACACTCTTCATCCAGGAACATCTCCTCCAGAGGCTGCAGACGGCGTCGTAGAGCACACACTGCCGAACTGAGGCTTAACGCTGCTGTTAAATACGTGAACATGAAAACTCATGTATCATTTTAAATTAGACTTAACTTTACAACTAGCTATTGATCTTGTTTGAAAGCCATTTGAATAAGCATTCAGGCACCTTACAGTAGCTAGTTTAGTTCAAGAGAACAATATCCGATCATTTTACATGTGCTGTTAGGTTTTCTTATGTCAGTGCACTTACAATTTATTTTTGTTTGTATTTTTTTTTGTTGCTGTTGCTGTTGCATACAAGTTCAAGCCATAAGCATTAAAACGGGATACTCCAAAGCTTACGATAGAAACAATGCAAATACAGATAACATTATTCCCCTCTGCCCTTTAAAAAGGTGGGAAAGCATCAGATCATTTGTTCTAGATCTTTTGGTTTAAAAACCATCCCATGTTAATAAATGTGTAGGGCAAAACATATTCTAACAAATACACATAGGAATCCCTTAATCACACCTCCAGCTCCTGGCTTCTATTTTCCACTCCTATAAATAAATAAATGAATGTTTATCATGTGGTTACTGAATAGTAAGCCTTGGCATGTGCACATTTGTCAAAGTTAAAGGTGTTTTGTTGAAATGTTCCCCACTGAACACTGAAGAAAATTTCTGCCTAAATTACCTTTCGTCTTACACAAGGCACTGGGTGTCATCCGTGTGCTTGTATCCAAGGGCTGTCTACTCTGTGATCCACCGTGGGATGACTGTACAGGAGTGAAGCTCTGCACGCCAGTGCTGGTGGCACAGGCCTCAGGGAACTGAACTTCTGAAGTCTGTGCAGCGTCCTGTGTAAGGCCTGGCCCGAAAAGCCGCTGACCAGAAGAAAGTATAATGACCGACTGCCGATGAGGGGCCTGGATAAATGGCTGAACTGCTGGGATCTTGTTCTCCTTTTCCAAGTGGGAGCCCTGTGCATTCAAGTTTCCTTCCTGCTTCATATTACGTTCAGCCTACGAATAACAGCATCAAAAGGCAGATGTGAATCCAGAAGATAACTATTATTTACCAGATTGTACTACAAAAATCAACAGAACACATCTTACAGATTGCTGATGTGCTAGTGATGAACCCTGCGTAGCTTTGTTTTCTCCATCCTCCATTTCCTCATTCTCATCCTGCTCTGCCTCCTCCTGAAATAGCCTCTGAACCACATCCTCCTGCCAAAGACACACATTTCATGTCAACAGTTTCTTTTATTTTCTTTATAATGTAAATAAAATGGAAAGCTCTATGAAGACATTTACATCCTGTTGGGCAGAATTGTCCGTGCTAGAAGTTTGCGTTTCACTTGTTCCTGGAGAGGCACTAAAGATGGGTGTCTTAGGAGCAGAGATTATCCGCCTCTGAAAGAACACACACACACACACACACACACACACACACACACACACACACACACACACACACACACACACACACACACACACACACACACACACACACACACACACACACACACACACACACACACACACACACACACACACACACACACACACACACACACACACACTTTAAATGCTGAAAAAAACCCTAAAACTAAACACTAACTTCCAGAAATCTTTCAAAACAATCCAAAAGACCCTTTCTAAACATAAGACATCTTTCATCTCTTTTAGTTAAATTCATGATATAAGCTGTAAATTTTCTTGTGAAGGCAAAAACTGTCTCCACTTAACTGCTTCCCTTTTGCTATCACGAAAATAACATTTGGCCCCATAAAAAGATATAAACTTAAACATGTGCTAGGTTTGTTCAAAACTACTTGTATAAATTTATAGTCAGAAACTACAGAAACTAAGTGTACTTGGGTCTATTTACGTATGATATATTTTTTTCAAAAATCTGTCATTGTAAAGGCATTTATATAAATGTCCATTTATATGGACATTCAAATGAAAGTGAGAATGAGGGCACTAACTAAAGACTGTGACTGGCTGCAGGGAACCCGCTTCTGTGTCCATTTCGTGGCTGGAGTTCGGCTCGCACCTGCAAGAGACACACATGGAAAAGTGAAACAGAGAACAACTTTATGCAACAGAATCAGGCTCACAATAAAGCTGCAAGTGCCGTTTTTTTAACTTAAATAAACTTTAAGAAACTTAATTCATTGAGGTTCACTGTCTCCACAGTTCAGCTGTTCATTCGGACTCTGGGCAACAGTTTAGAAAGTCTTTGAAGTGAAAGTGAAAAAGTGAAAGTGACAACCCTTGTCATTGCGAGGTCACAGCACAGCACACAGTGAACCACAACAAAATTGGACCTCTGCATTTAACCCATGCAAACACCGTGCAGCAGTGGGCAGCTACTGAAAGTGCCCGGGGAGCAGTGACGGGGACAGTACCTTGCTCAAGGTATTTATTTTATTTCAAAACAATGGGTTTGGACTTACCACCATGTGCTCCTTCTGTTGCTGTGCCTTCTGCTCTTGCTTTCTTAACTGGTACTCTTTGAGCCTATAGCAGAAAAGACTTCGTTTAAAAAGAAGTAACTGATAGCAATTTCAAATAGATTGTTAGGTCATGTAGTTTGCTCATATAGTAAGACATGTTTGGTGGCTGATTTTCTGAGTTTGGTTAAGCTAATTTCTTCTGATTTACACTGGAGCTATTGTGTAATGCAGATTAATAATGAAGGATAAAGTACATAACTTGTTAAAACATTCAAACAGACTATTACATACTGTTATCTGTATGAATGGGTACTGTTATCTGTTTAAATATACATTACTTGACATGGTTAAAAGCAAAAAATACATACACTTAAATGTAAAAAATGACATTTAAGTGTATGTATTTGACCATGTATCAAGTGCATTGTCCTTGTAACACAAGCACAAAAGAAATTAAACAGTTTTTAGAGACCCAACATATCTTGGTAAACCAATTTTGGGTTGAGGAGTTTGCATACATGTGATTAAGGCAAACTAAGAACATGCTTTTAACATAAATTTAATAACATACTTTTGTTCTGGGTCAAGTGAAGAATGCTTTCAACTGAATTGCAATAAATCCAGTGAACTTACCGAATAAATGGATGTTCCTCTCCCAGGGGGGCAGGTAGACACCCGAGGCGTTGCTCCAACTGGACCGCTCACTTTAATACCCTCATTTTGTAAAATACTACGAAGGGCTGACGGGTCAGGGGAAAATGGCACAGCATTCCCTACTACACACATACAAGTATTCGTCTCAGGGAAGAAAGGACATAATGTTCTAGTTCTTTCTAGTTAAAAATGTTACACTGTTTCTGATCCAGCAAAAACTGTGCTGACACCTTACCACCACTTATGTGAGCTTACCTGACATCCAACTGCAAAACATGAACTCTTTCATTTCAAGTTCAGTGCAATGATTTTGTGCTGACAGTTTCCAGGGGCAGTTTGATGCAAAAGGGGAGGAGATTTTAAGCACAACTTGTTTGCCTACGTGATTTCTATGCAGGGTCTACTGCATAGTGTCTAAGCTGCTGCTGCTCCTCAATGCTTCCACTTCACTTATGGTCGACTAGCAAATATCTACCAAGGCAGAAACCTTTACAAACAACTATGGCAGAGGGGAAATAAGGGCAATGCCACATTAAAAGTCTGAGCTTTTCAGTACAGCCGAAACACACCTGCACGTCCTGGCACTGCTGTAGCAGCATTTATTTGAGACTTCTTAACAGGAACCCGTTGAGCCTTTCAGGGGGGAAAAAAAAAAGAACATTTTCCTTTTAAAATGTTCTAAAAAATTAACTTTTTTTTTTTTTTTAATGAAATTCTGTTAAGTATTCATTATCATCAAGTAAACTCACAGAGTATATAGATGTGCCTCTCCCAGAGGGGCAGGTAGACACTCGAGGCGTTGCTCCAACAGGACCACTCACCTTAATACCCTCATTTACCAAAATACTAAGAAGGGCTGTAGGGTCAGGGGAAAATGGTACAGCAACGCTATTCCCTACAATGAATATACTAGTTAAAAACAAAATAAATAAGACACTGAAACTTTCTTATAGACAGCACCTAATCCATTAGAAATACATTATATGGCTGCATAATGACTGTCTAATGTTTGTGTGACTGAAGCATGTGAACTGAAAGATTAGGAGGGTGTCCACATAGTTTGGCCACATCATGTATTATCCAAATCGAAACATCTGTCTGATGTAAAATATCTGTTGAATATGATTTTGATCATTAGCTTTACAAATTTAAAGCTCAAAAAAATAAAAAATACCTGTGTGTCCTGGGACTGCTGTGGGAGCTTCTGTTTGAAACTTCTTAAGAGGCACTCGTTGAGCCTTTCAGAAAGAAAATACTCCATGAAGGTAAATTCCCTTTGAAATAATTGAAGTCCTGAAGCCTCTTAACTCAAATCAAACAATTTTATGTAATAACTTACAGAGTAAATGGAATTTTCTCTCCCTGAGGGGCAGGTAGAAACTCTAGGCGTTGCTGCAAGAGGACCATCTCCCGTCACACCATCATTTTGAAGAATATTACAGAAAGCTGACGGATCAGGGGAAAATGAAATAGCATTCCCTAGAACAGATGCATTTTATGAATGTTAAACATTTAAGGATTACTGTGTTTTCTGTTTCATTAATATGGAGTACTAAAGCAAGGGGGGGAAAAAAAACAAAAAACAAAACAAAAAAAAAAAAACAAATACCATTTGGTCCTGGCTCTGCTGGAGCAGCTTCTGTTTGTGGTTTCTTAACGGGTACTCGTCGAGCCTTTAAAAATAAATTTGCTTTCAGATGTTTAAAAAAATTCTACAATTCAAAAAGGCTTCAGAGTCTTCTAAGTAGAATCAAATATTTAAAATGTCTTACAGAGAAAACAGAGGTTCCTCTCCCTGAGGGGCAGACAGAAGCTCGGGGTGTTGCTCCAACAGGACACCCAACTTTAACCCCCTCATTCAGTAGAACACTACTGAGTGCTGATGGGGCAGGAGAAACTGAAACGGTCCCTAAAACACATTAATACTTGTTAAAATGGTGTCAAATTGCTTTACATTGTTAAATAAACTGTAATCAAACTCTACTCACCTTTTGTACAACATGCAGATGGAAGTGTCTGAATAGAGTTTTTGGTCTTTGGCTGATAAACTGCTCGGTCCTCAGCCTCACCGATCTTAAAAGAATGACTTTGGCCTTTGATAACTTCTGAATGTGCAAGCGTGATGCTACCCAGTTGAGCGCTTAGGTCACTTTGAATGGAGGAAACTATTTCAATAGAAGAGCCATTAACACCCTGTGTCACGGATTTTGCACTGGTTTGTTTAGACTTTTTAGCTTTGTGACGCTCTTGACTTAAAGGGTTGGTTTTAGCATTGCTTGTGTGATCTGGATGTACATTTTGTAAAGCAGTATTTGGGGTTCTGTGTTTTTGTCTTTGTTCAGTTATGCTTAGTGTTTTGGATGGTGTATGTCTTGCAGGATGAGTTAAGGGCATTCCAGACCTTGCCCTTTCAGAAGCAGCTTCAGCGCTCTTCTGAATGTGGGTCCGAGACTGAGACAAACTGAAAGGAATTGGCTTGGTGCAGGTTTTCCTCTTCTGGGCTTTACCCTGCAGTGGACATAGATTAAATTAAAAACTAATAGCATAAGTTCTTGTCTTTTCAGCCAAAGATATCTTCCTGTATAAAATAGTACTACCTAAGACCTTCAAATCCTCAATGGCCTCTCACTCATTTTCTTGCTTGTCCTGATTTGGGTCACGGGGGGGTGCTGGAGACTATTCCAGCTTTCATAGGGCAAAAGGTGGAGAAACACCCTGGCCAAGTCAACAGCCCATCACAGGCCAGACACACAGAAACACATTCACACACTTACGGGCAATTTAGCATCTCCAATCCGCCTGACGTGCAGGTCTTGGGACAGTGAAAGGAAACCGGAGCTCCCCGAGAAAACGCACAGATATGGGGAGAACATGCAAACTCCACACAGAAAGGACCCAAACCTGGACCCACCTGTCGCTGTGAGATGACAGCGCAACCCACTGTTATTTAATTAAAACAATTGAGTTGGATGAACTGCCAAGAGTGAGTAATCACACTACCGCTGCTCCTTCTAAAATCTGACAAGAAAAAGTAGACACCTAACATGACACCATAAGTGTGTGTGCCAGTTCTGATTAGAACAGGAATTAATCACATTCATTATTTTGTCCTTCCAACTTTAAATCCTTTCTTTTTCTGCAGATATTGCGATGATCTGCACAGGATTAGTTTGATCCCTTATTTTTAAAAATAGTTTTAAGTTTTAAAAAATATCTGCCTTTTATTTATTCAGGTGATTTACCATTCAAGCAGTAGCTTAAGACTACAGGATGAGATGCGAATGATGAAGTTCCCTACCTTAAGTGGTTCAAGTGACTCCTACCCATTGTGTCATTTAAAATATAAAATTATGAACTCATGAACCCCCTGTTTTGACATCATGGATAAGTGATCATTGAACTTCTAAGATGCCATACTTTTCCAGGGCTATTACATGGAATACATGGAACTTACATGGAAAAGTACCTCAAATACCCAAATATGATACCTGGCTCTAAACAACACCCAACACAGAGAGCTTTGCACATATGAGGAGAGTTTTAGTAAACAGGATGTTTGTCTTTTAGGTATTTCTAATTCATGTACAAAAACAAGTCAGGTCATTTAAAATTATTTGTACTTAGTGTTTTTGCTGAACATTATCTTCACAGCACTGCAGGCTATTGGTTGTAAGTTGGACATAAAGTTGAAATGACAACCTACCAGCAAAGGCCTCTCTTCCCATTTATGATTTTGTGAGACTTCTGTGAGAACTGGCTGTAGGGATTTTGCCAGGACTGGTAGCCTGCTGATCGCTTTCAGTTTATTTGGTCCCTTCATGGGCTTAGCAGCTTCGTTTGGGTCTTGATTCTCTGATCCTTTTTTTAAGAACTGGGCTGTGTGAGACTTGGTCCTGAAACCCTCCGAAACTTTAATTACTTCTTGATGCTTCTCAAAGCTGTTAAATTAAGAGAGAAAGTGACTTAAAATACATGTTAAAACGTTTACCAAAGTTTAGGAGACTTGAAAAACTGAAATGAAAACACAAAGTTCATAAGCGATCAGCCCATTTACCTTCTATGGTCGTTCTGGGTTTTGTTCTGTGGACACAGAGGCGTTGTTGAGGTTGCCATGTTGTTAGAAATGGGTTTCTGTGGGGAAAAAAATATAAATAAATAAATAAATCATGCATGTTCACTCTTAGGCACACATAAGGTAAGGTTGCAGGAGGCTAAAGCTGGCCAGTGTCAGACGAGGATGAGGGGCATAAATCCTGCACGTTTAAGGAGCTTAGTGAGAGCGCTTAGCATAAATGGGCATATTTTTTGTAATTCTGAAACACAGCATAGCACACAGAGAGACACAACGAAATTCAGCTTTTGTTTTTAACCCATACACACAGTGCAGCAGGGGGCAGTTACTTAAAGCTGCCTGGGGAGCTGTGATGGGTGCGGTACCTTGCTCAAGGTTACCTCAGGGCAACCTATTGGTCTGGGATTCAAACTCATGACCTGACTTGGGGTCAACTCCTTAACCACTAGGCCACTGCTGCCCCAAAGGCTGAACAATGGTCTGTTAGGTATTTCTAATTCATGAACAAAGTCAGAGTCATTCATAGACATAAATCCTACTTCTGCCGCAATATTTAAGGTGGAACCTTAATAAGATGAAGACATACAGCTAGCAAACTTCAGGTAACAGAACCAATCAGAATCCGATTCTTTAGAAAAGACCGTTCTACACACAAGGAATCTGGAATATTTTGTGTAAATCGTGTAATGTGTGTATATTGTGTAAACACTCTGTTGATGATCTGCTGTGGCGACCTCAATGGGAACAGCCGGAAGAAGAAGATGTCTGTTGTATTAGGGAGTCAGCTGAAAACATATTCCTTGTGTATGGGACATTACTGGCCAAAGAATCCGTTTCTGATTTGTTCTATTAACTGAAGTTTGCCACCTATATACAAAATGAAAGTGAAAAAGTGAATTGTGTCCTTGTGAAATGCAGCGCAGCACAACACAACGAAATTCAACCTCTGCGTTTCACCCATACACACACGTGCAGCAGGGGGCAGCTATTGAAAGCGCCCGGGGAGCAGTGACGGGGACGGTACCTTGCCCAAGGGTACCTCAGGACAACCTACTGGTGAGAATATCGAACCCACAACCTTCCGATCAGGGGCGACTCCCTCACCACTAGGCCACCCCTGCCTCTTTTTACACAATGTACCTAATATACATAAAGATATATACAATAAACACCATAAACACAACATACTCATACATTTTAGTATAACACACAGCTGCTCAGCATGTTCTGTCATGACTTGCTGTAGAACATCGTGATGAACTGTTTATTGCCTTTTATTCTCTACAAGTAATTAAACCCTGTGTGTATATTATGTTTATTGTGTGTGCAGTGGGTACATTGTGTGAATAATTTGTATTTTCTATCAACAGATATTCAGTGCTGCATATTCGGTCAGTAGGAGGCTCTTTTTTTGGAGATTTTGTGAAACGTGGAGATGATGCAGACTTCAGTCTCTACCGTTAAACCGCTCAGTCCGAATAGTAAACCAACTAAAGCACCTAAACCACAGACTCCTACTGCCGCAGCTCGCTATAGAGATTTCTTTTCAAAGTCTTCCATACTTACTAATAACTGGCTTCAGCTTTCCGGATGGTTTTCTGTGAAAATTCGCATAGAAATCTGTGTTTTAACCTCGGCGCTCTCGCTGCGAGCTGTTGTTTTCCGGGATCCACAACAATTTGTAAAAAGCTCCCCTCACCATTGGCTGACGAGCAACTTCCGCCGACCAATCATCGAGCTGTCTCAGTGCTGCCATGGAAACCGCGATGCGACTTTAAATCACGTGGTCACGCTTAGATAATTCAACCGCCTGGTAAGAGACAGTGGTACTATGAATCCCAGAACTCTGCTTTTATTTTAGATCATAAAAAGATCATATAATAATATTAATCTTTATGGGAATATAAAAAAGTGTGATCCCTCCTGTGGAAACATGTAAAACTTTAAAGCTACATTTAAGCTACAAACGGATGCTTTCTTTGGGAAAATCAGTACATTGACAAGTGTTTACTTCAATAATATTCCTATAATGATAAAATCTGCAAACATAATAGATTTCCTTAAAATATATTTGAGTATTAAAATAAAGAAAAACAACACTGAACACTAAATGTCAATAAATGTGAAAGAGGAAATGTTGGTAGTAATCCCCAACATTTATATGAAACAGACCATTTTTGGTCAAAAAGTATGAACTGCTGATTAAGTCCACACATAAAAGTGTCTGCTTGTGAAAGTATTGCATAAACTGACCAGGGTAGACTTGTGTTTGGTTTTTTTTTTTTTTTTTAGAATATATTATATGCTAAATCAAATCAGCTTTGAAAGTGAAAGTGACTATTCGTCATTGCGAGGTCACAGCACAGCACAGCACAGCACACAGTGAACCACAACGAAATTGGACTTCTGCATTTAACCCATGCAAACACTGTGCAGCAGGGGGCAGCTATGAAAGTGCCCAGGGAGCAGTGACGGGACAGTACCTTGCTCAAGGGTACCTCAGGGCAACCTACCCGTAAGGGGTTTGAACCCACAATCTTGCAATCCTGTGGCCAACTCCCCTAACCACTGGGTCACCGCTGCCCCTTCAGTCCTCGGGGACCATCTGCTGCAGGGCCTCAAAAGAAGAGCACTGATACACATCAAACAAATTTATAAACTAATTAATCTATAAAATTAATTAACTAAAAACTAATGCAATTAAATGTATAGTATTTTATTTGTTATTTTTAGTGAGATGGATAAGATCCTCTGACACAACCAAAAAGCTGTGCAACACAGTGGAATGTTTATTTTGTGCCAAAAAAAACCCAAAACAAAACAAAATACTCCTTTTATGAGAAAGTTAACTTCATATGTAGGCCTACCAGCTACTTCCTTTATCTTTAGTTATCTTTAAACACATTTAATATTGTTAACAAATACGGGCATGTAAACATGACAATGATTGAAGCGATAACATACAATGTTAAAAAATATCCTTTAATTGAGCGCATTTGAAAAATCTGTTCAAACCTTTCAAATTATCATCCAAATCGCTGGCTAGGACAAAGTGAACATTTCTAATTTTCAATATGCAGTGGATTCAACTGGAACGTGCTTTAAAGTGGTGATACACTACTTTTGATGTTTTTATGCATTCCACCAAACTGATGTTCGAGATACAAAATAAACCCTGAGAGGAACTGTGTGAAAAACATGAATCATTTTTCAAGACAAACTTAACACAGAAAATACTTCATATGGGGAAGAAAACAAAAAAACAAACAAACAAAAAAAAAAAAAAAAACACCATACATCCACAGATCAAACAAAGTACAACAGAGGTGATGACAGAGAAGTAACTAAAATTCAAATGGGAATTTTAATTGGTCTTTAAGGGCAGAAGAAATACAACAGAACCTTTTTCTCAGATTGAATGGGATGACCAGGCATATTTTTTTTCCTAAGTACAATCTTTTTTGTAACAAAATGAACCTTGAAGACATGATTAAGAGTTGGGGGAGGCCAATTGCACTGACAGGACACGTTTGCACCAACCCATTTAGAGTTATTATTCTTGTCACGCTAGTCAATAGAGGAGAAAAGGTTAAAACGATAAAAAAAATAAAAAATAAAAAAAAATCCCTATTTAGTTAGAACATACTCAACCCCTCTAGAGTGAATAATAAAAAACTAAGATATATTGACATTACATTTTATACTGGTGAGGGGTGAAGCAGAACAGGAACAGTAATAAACTGGCAAAACTATAGATTAACTTCATTATCATAAATGTCATAAAACATCAACCAAAAATAACATTTACCCTATACAAATAAAAATGTCTAAACAGCTTGCTGTTAAACTCTCACACATTTCCCAAAACAGTAAGGTATCTTTGTACAAGGTACATTTAGAAAGATTCAAATGCAACAAACCTTTCCTTGCAGCTATAACAAAATTACACCAATTATGTACACTAAACTTGAACGACCCCCTCCTCGAATCTTTGTCATGACACTACACTAATTCCGTTTCAGATGCATTACCATTTTACTAAAAGGTACCACACCACTCCTGCTGATATCAGCTGGCAGAAACTACATTTAAACAAATAAATGGAGGCAAACAGGGAAACAGAGCAAGACAACATCGAGACATCCTACTGTCTGTGCTGAAGGACTAAAATGTGTATTTACAGAGACGATGTATATTAATCAGTAGAAATACTTTATAGGACTATGGTATAAACAGTACATAAAAGCAAACAGTGACAAATGAGCACTCATTAGGACCTAAAGCATTAAAAGGTGCTGAGGGCAGAATCCACTTTACTGTTTACACTTTAAGCATCACCTTCAATCAGGTGCAAATAAGTATCAATTAATGCCAATGTAAATGTAAGTCAGGAGCACTGACTGAATGGTAAAGGGTGATCGTGCTGGCGAAAAAGTATTCACAGTGAATTTTTTTTTTTTTTCGTATTTGTATTCTCCAGACCTGTGCTAGACATCGCAAAATTGCTTACTTCTTAGTTACCGTCCCCTGACTAAAAGTTAGCATAGAGCTGCAAAACAAGCTACATAAATGTTTTCTTTTAACTTGATCCTTGTCAAATGTGTATTGACTTGTGTAAGTCACCACGAGCATATTCACCAACAAAATGGGCTCTTACTAAAGCTACAAATTGGTAAGCGTGTCAATCCTCAGCAAATATGATTTGACATTTTGAAACAGACCAAAATGTAAATTTATGTTAACATGAACTTTCTAAAAAGGCCATGATCCTCACTCTCTCTCTCTTTCTTTCTTCATTTAAGAATTAAGGCTAATACTTTATTACGCTCCAATTGACGATTGTGGTGTCCGAGTCCCCGCCCTACAAGATTCAAACGCTCAGCTGATAAAACTTCGATCCATTGATTGTGTGGTTGTTTGCTAATGATGACATTTTACACAAAGATCCTCTTTGCTCCATCCTGGTGAACAGGATCAGAGCAGCATGGTCTTTCTGGATTTCAAGAATTAAAAAAGCTCTTCTTTGATTTGCCCATTAAGGGGAAAGCATTCATAATTGTTAAGAGACTCAGTTGAGCTTTAGCCTTCATTACAGTAAAACAGTCCTGATGACTCCAATCACCAAGAAATCCTCCTTTAGTCAGAGGTAAATGTACTACAACATGGGTTTGGATGTACTACTTTTTTCTACAATTCCTTGACTAGCTACAAAAAAAAAAAAAGAAGCTTCAAATATACTTTAAACACACTCCTCTGTTCCCAAATTCCCCTGTACTGTGACTCGATTTGGAAACTGAAACATTTCTAGAAATAACTGGGCTACATAACGCAACTAACTGCAGAGGCCCAGTTAACAATTTGTTTAATACACATCCCAATTATGCAGCTGAAATATTATTATTGAGTAATGAAGACTAAAGCCATATCTGCACTAAGCCCTTAAGTGCCTTGTAGCTTTTAGTTATTGTTTAACAAATATGCAAATAGCATGTATAATAACAGATTAATGAAGACAAATTTGTGTCTAAAATGTTAAATAAATGAGTAATAAAAAAGCATGCTAAAAAGAGGAGGTATTGAGCATAAAATGATGAATAGCACATTTTACATGAAAAAGTCACAATCACAATAGTCAAATCAGTCATGCCGTCCTTTGTTCTGTCACATTCAATCATACAGCGTCGTCTTTCTGCCATCTTTAACGGCCAGTCTGTTCTCTTTTAATGTCCTCTGTCCTTTGCCCCATTTCTTTCTTATACATAATCACCATCCTTTCCAAAGTCCCCTCACAAAAGAAGCTTGCCATTACGGTGTATTTTCAGAATCTTTCCCAGTCTCTGTTTAGCTGTGGCAAGTCCTTTCTTTGGACGTTTTCCTGGGAAAAAAAAAAACAAACAAACATGGCACAATTTATACAGACAAACCCTTTTGTTTTAGTTATGGAAGGGAAATTAGCAAATGGCTGTCAAATGAACACATACCGTCAGATATACATGGTGAAACATGCATGTTAGTTTGGGAAATGGGTAGTGAAGTTTAAAATTAGTTTTTTTACAAAACATGACCGTTTGATTTAATGCAATGCAAAAATACAGAATTATAAAAAAAGGTTTTGATCTGCAACCATGTTTCACGTTTTGCATTTGATGGGAGACTACTTAGTTAATATGAAGCCATTCACAACCAAATGAAACTTTAAATGGGGGGGGGGAATAAGATTATAGAGCTAGAGTGCATCTTCATTTACCTTGTCCTGCTCCAGCAGACCCAGGACTTGCCATCCCAGCAGGCGAGGGTGTAGAGGGAGAGTAGTTACTGCTGTTTTGGGGTGAAAGCGAAGGTCGTCTCGAGGTGAGGAATACCCCTGGGGCCATGGCAGCACTTCCTCTGGGACCACCTGGGCCATAGGGTCCTGCTGTGTACTCATGATCCAGCAGGCTGGCGGAATAAGCCTCCACTCTCCTCTCCTCTGTAATACAGTCCACTGGAGGTTCAGGAGGCAGGGAGGGGGACATTGGACTGGAATCTGCCTGCAGCTGGAGTTGCGATGCTGCTGTATGAGCTGTCTCTTGAGGGACTTTCTTTTTTGTGTATTTTCTCTTCGTCGTAGTCTTCTGTTGCTGCTAATATATATATATATTAAAAAAAAGGTTAATTATCTAAAAGGTTAACTCACTCTCAATCCTGTCTCTAGATGGTAGCATAATGTTCACCTGCTGGGCCAGTTTGGCAGCAGCAGCAGCAAGCCCGGTCTCTACTGAGGCCACCCGGACTCCCTCTCTCACTGGTCTCTCTTGCTTGGGCAGGGTCGGAGTCACACGAGCTACAGTTAAAGGAACAGTCACAATTACTGTGTAAATTTATGTACAGATAGAAACATTTGTCTGTAAATTATGTCTGACAAAATCACTGCTAAAATAAAAATCTATGATAAAATCCTGTAACAAACAGGCACCTTTGGGACTCCATGGTGTATCATCCCAGTTTCTCTTTCTTTTCATTTTGGACTTCATTGCGTAGTCTTCTTCATCTGACTCCAATGAAGGATACACTAAAGAAAACTCCATAGCATGAGCCGAGAAGGAAATCAATTCAATAATAATTTTTCTAAAATCTGTTATGAGGACCATCTACACAGTGAACAATTCTAGATACAAAAGATTGCAAGCGCAATAATTAAAACCCACCATACTCTGAGTCCTTGAAACAAGTGCCCAGTGTTTCCTGCTCATCAGGACTCTCCTCATCGCTTAAGTGCCTGGCAGGTCTTTTAATGGGCCGTTTGCCAGGCCTCTGAATGGTGGCCTTCTTCTCACTCTTTTTCTGAGCACCACTCATCCATGTACCTCTCCTGCCTTTTTCATTCATAACCTCCATCCCTTCAATTCCTCCAGTTACAGAGAGAGGAGAGGAAGAGGAAGAAGATGATGATGAAGAGGACGAAGAGGAAGAAGAAGAAGAGGAAGAAGGAGGGTTGGCCATGGAAAGCATGCCCTGAATGGCATCACGGGTGCTGGGAGAAGCTGGAGCTTCCTCACTAAGTGACCAAAAAAGAAAAAAAGGAAAGAAGAAAAAAAAAAAAAAATCAGCACTGAAACACCAAGCGATATGTATACCATTTCACCTTTTTATTCTCTGATTTATTTCTCCTTAATTTATATTTTAATCTACTTTTTAAAAAGTGCACTGAATATACTACTCATTACTAAGCAGATGAAAGCAAAAAAAAAAAAAAAAAAAAAATAGATTCATAGTACCTGAGAGCTGGGTCCAGGCTAGCCACTTGTTTGCTGGCCTTGAGTAAGTCTAAAATTCCACCTGCTCCCCCCTTCACCCCCTGAACTGTGAGCATCTCTTCATCAGTGGTGTAGTCCTCCTGAGGGACACAAAAAATGGAAGGTCATCCTTGACATTATATGCACTTGGTGCAAATGTACCACAACATTTAATTCATAAGAAAAAAAAAAGCGCTATATGGACAAAGGTCTGAGAATAAGTTTACCTCAATATCAAAGTCCACCTCCCCTGGTTCTCGGACTCTGTGAGGGTCAGTGCATGGTTTTGCCCGAGGTAGTTTTCTTGGAAGACCTGTTGCACAGAATTACTGGTTTGTATCTTGATATGAATTTATGTAAACTGTAATGAAGGTCTCAATAATCGAACCTGCAACACAAAAACACACAAGATCCTACCAGCAAGTTTTTTCTTGCTGGGTACAGCTGGCCTGCGGCGAGGAGGAGGACTTTCATCGATTTGAAGCTCATCTTCAGAATCAAAGTCTGACAGAGCTGAGCTGCTTGTAAGAGGCTGAAACTGAGCAGTGCACCCAGCTCCATTAGCACTGCTTGAACGCCCAGCCTTTTTCCTTGGGGGAAAAAAAAAAAAAAAAAAAAAAAAAAAGACAGCAAATGCACAGGGGTCACATAAAATCCTTGACCTTTTAAAATGACTGTTTATTGTAACCCATCTCTGTAGCAGAACAGACTGCTGCAATCCTATCTGTCTGTTAAGAAGTCTCAATCATACCCTTGTATCTTGCCATTGGTCAAGACCAGTTTCAGCTTGCTCTTATTTATTTTCCCATCAAAGTCAGCAAGGCAGGCACCAGGTAGATCCATCTTTTTGAAACAAACACAAACACACTCCGTCACAATCTAGAGTTTGCAAACTATTCACTTTTTTTTTTTTTTTTTTTAAGTCCAAACAGACTGAAAAGCTGAGCTTTTGCATCAGATTTCAAATACAACACATCTACCTTGCTCTTATTCTTGGCTTTATTTCCTGGCTGGAACTTCTTGAGGGTATGTTTGGTATGAATCTCAAGCATATCCAGTTCTCCTGCCTCGGCCTTCATCTCCTTCCCTTTTAGGCCCTTTTTCTTCGCACCTGGAGGGCCAACACCTCCACCTCCAGCCACATCCTTAGCTTTGAGGACCTTCTTTTTACCTGGGGGTCTGCCAGAATTGAGAGGAGTACTTAATGGGGCCTTGGGATGAGGAGAAGGAAGGCCTTGAGAACCACCAAAGGGACCACCGCTTCTGCCAATATTTTGTTGGAAAATATCCTAGGAGACAAACAATTACAATAAGTGGCTAAACAATAAATACATTCATCAAGCTAACATTCTGCACCTCCTAATGCTTGAATTATAACAGAGTGATATTAACCTCCACAAGTCGTATCTCTTTAGCCAGGTCCTTCACCAGCTGCTGGGTCTTTATCGTCTCAGGGATCTCATCCTCGTGTTCAGCCAAGGACTTAAAATCAAAAGAGCAACATTTAAACCTAACATACAGTTCTGAAAACATTACTCTTGATGTTACAAGGACCAAAAATTAATGGAAAGGTGGCTGGGATTTACATCCAAATGACATCAAATAAAATAACAAAAGTATAATTGACAAGAACAGTTATATTAAAAATGAAAACTATGTTGATAGATTTTACATTTTTACAAAATTCTAAAAGTACCTCTTTGCGGGTCCAGCTCCTGAAAGCATTATTAAGAGCCTTGGCTCCATTGACCAGATAAGAGGCAGGATGTCGACGATTTTCCCTTAGACCTTAAACGAACACATCAGCATGTGTCATCAGAAAACCACTAGCTTGGCTTGATGTAATTTAGTAATGGTTGCTGTAGTGTAATCAGCAGCAAAATGCCTCTCTGATTAGCATAATGTGCCCACAAATATTACAACCTGACAAACAATGTTTGTCCCTACAGGGAGAAGTGACAACAGCTGGGATGTCTTACCTCTGAACGTATCAAGGAGGTGCTTGCCAACATACCAACACACTGTCTCAAAGTTCGGAAACTTAAACAAATCTGCTGTACTGAGTCTCTTTTCTATTTCATAAGCCCTGAAAAAGACCAACAAAAAAAAATGTTAAAACAAAAACACACATTTTACATCATTTGCATTTAGATAAAATCCACACATGGTAACAGGACTATCTAAAAAGATAATATTCCTAATATATTATAAATAGAAACAAAACATCTCACCGAAGCTGCATGTCAATGTTGAGGCTGTGAAGGAAATTTCCACCAAATGCCAGGCAGTCAACAGGAGTAAGAACTGCATGGATCCAACCTGACAAGAAAAAAAAACACTGAAACATAATTTCCACTGCCATAATCTCAAAGATTTAGCATCTTAACCTCTAAACAAAAAAAGATCTGCATTTTTAAGTTTCAGTCTGGATAAATTATTAAAGAGTGCAATCAAGGCACTTGCCCATATCCATCAAGCACCTTCAAGCCAATCAAAACATCCCTGAAAAATGAACTGCCCATGTTAAGAGAAATCTTAAGACATTGAATAGATAAAAATGCTTACCAGTGGGGATAAAGAGAGTATTTCCTTGCTTGACTGAGCACTTGTAGCACATGTCTACTTGGTCCCCAAAGAAGAGCTCATTTTGACTGGAAGAGGAGCTCCAGCGCTCAAACAAGGCCAGGTTAGCAGGTGTTGGGCGGATAAGATAGAAGATCTTCTCACCCTGAAATAAGAATGTAGGATACACATTAACTGTCTCACTATGTGAGTAACTTTCTGTTGATGCTAGTGCCTAGACCATCAGCTTTCATTCCTATAATTAAAAGAATGTGGCATACTCGCAACACATGGTACCAAACAGAGGTTCCCCCAAAATCAATGTGGAAGTCTGTGTAGCTGTCCTTCACCCCCATCAGGCAGTACTTCTGCACATTCGGCCTTTCAAAAACAGACTCTTCTGGCCAAAGGTTTTCCACCCACGACAGTTTCCTCACAATCTTTGGTGTCTCTACCAGATTAGACAATCTGAAGGAATAAAAAGTTTTGAGTTAAGTGAAGGTAAGCATGTTCTACTCATTGAAGTTGTAGTGTTTTGTCAAATTTAAGGTTAAGTCACCTTTTCACAAAAGCATACCTGGTATCTGAAAACTCCAGGCTTATTACATTGAGTACTCTGTCTCTGTTGGGGCTATTATAGTATGCAACAAAATCCCCAAGTTTCATCTTTAGGTCTGCCTGACGGATCACGTCAATGACATCGATTTCCTTGTCACTTCCTACAAATCAAAACATATCATCAACATTTCACTAAAAGTGCACTGATTAAACTAATGTCAATTTATTGAGGAAAACTACATTTTTGCTCACAGCAGTGGGATATCTTTAAACATAAGTATTTTACCAATATAGTGCTCAACATCAGAAACAGAGAAAGATGATGGAGGCAGGCTCATGCCCAACCCATCCCTCCTCAACACCAAGACAGGAACACTGAAAGAGCGCTCCTCTAGAAAGTCAACGGTGAGTTGGGCCCCTGTTGGCTTGAGAAGGACTTCATCAGCACTAAAATGAAGATTAAAATCCCAAATAAGGAGCAAATACAGATTTTTCATTTTTCACAACACTAATTACCATATATACTTAATAGAAAGTGAAAAAGTGAAAGTGAAAACCCATGTCATTGCGAGGTCACAGCACTGCACACCATGAACCACAACGAAATTGGACCTCTGCTTTTAACCCATGCACACAAACACCGTGCAGCAGTGGGCAGCTATTGAAAGCGCCCGGGGAGCAGTGACAGGGACGGTACTTTGCTCAGGGGTACCTCAGGGCAACCTACTTGTGAGAGAATCGAACCCACAATCTTCCGATGCAGGGCCAACTCCCTAACCACTAGGCCACCACTGCCCCAGTGGCAGACAGCTCAGACAAACAAAAGATTAAACTGCATTCTGTTACAAACAATACAAATTTGCAATCTTACATGTAGTTTTTGGTATTGTGTACTGGCTGTATTAGTAGTATGCTGAACATAAAATTAAAAAATTACCTTGGAAAGGTTCGACTTCGCAACTCTCTCACAAACTGAGGACTTCCAGTTTTTACGGGTCGCCCGGACTCTCGACTGCCTGCTGCACCATCGGTCTGCTTAGAACCCCCGCGCCGTTTACGCACTTGAAGAAAAATAACGTCCAGAATTATACAACAGAAAATCTAACTAGTTATTTTGCAAACCTACTGTAGATCCTATAAAGACAGAACAACTGAATCAGATGATGACATGCACGACTACTCAAGGAAAGCTGAAGCTATGATTGCTAAAGAATGGCTGAGCACAAAAGGCAAATTACCATTACCCATGTCCATATGAATACAAAAAAAGATCACTTCTTAAAAGATAAAGATGTAAAATAAGAGAAATACTTACTGACAGAGGGTCCATGTGTCACCTGGCAGTTAGGGCAGTGATACAGGTCAATGTCTGCTGCTTTATCCTCTTCCACTCCAACACAACTATAACAAAATATTCCTCATGTAAGACCCACTGAACAGACCATGTAAAATTCAACAGAGAGAAGTGAGGCACAAAATAAATAAATATCAAACTCACCTTCCATGAAACCAGTCTTGACACACATCACATTCAATCATGAACCGTGTAACATCATAAGGAAGTCGGCATAAACAGTACACAGGAACAGATGCCATGTTGAACTTGTGTGCAGACTATTTCAGCAACAGAAGAAAAGTCTCAAACTTGATCTCACTTTAGACACCACAGCTTGGAGAAGTGCACTGAGCCACGTCTCTCGTTGGCGCTAAAGCTTAGTCTGTGTTATCACGGTCACATTTACTGCAATATGTTTGACTGTAGAAAATGATGGCATCAAGATAGGCTTCGGTTCCCACCGCTGTCAAACTCTGCAACCAGCATATCCCATGACTAGACACCTGTTGAAATAGTGATGGACTAGTTTAGGGCAGAATTATAGTTTTGCATAAAACCAGGAATTAATTAAAATATCTGCATAATTAAAGTACATTTAAGCACACCTCATGTTACAGTATAGTACTTACAGAGTGAACCGTTTCCCTGTGTGTTCAGCCAAAATAAGACTGAAGCCTTTGAATAGGGAATGTCTTTACAGATGCAGAATGAAGCTGTGACTAAGATTTGTAAAGAGGTGTTGTGCTCTACATTTGTAGAAGTTGTACTTCTTTGCTAAAGCACTTTTGAAGTTACTCTTACATTTGAAGTAACCAGCTGTTTCCATACTTTCGAGTCTCAAAATCAGGGAGAAATTAAAGGAACGGCAATAATTAGACAGAATAAAACATGTGAATTTTTTCGCAACAGTAAACTAATGTAATTATACAGTTGGCCTTAAACTGTATGTAGCAGAGCAGCTAACATTAGCTACACAGCCCAAATAAAACGAACACAATAAATACGGGGAACCCAGGCTAACGGTGCTAGCAAACATTTAGCCAAGGCAGCATTGGCTTTTGGCTTGCTAACTTACGCTTAGACAGCATATTTTTCCGCTCAAATGATTCACAAGCATGTTTTAATACGAATACATACGCAGCAGTGTGCACGAAAAATAAATAAACTTTTATCTGTCCACTTAGACGCGGCTAACATGCTAAAGCGGCTAACATGCTAGCCAAACTACGCTGCGCACTAACGTTAGCGGATCTATTTATCGGCTAACTTAAAGTTTAACCTCAAAGTTAGCGACCAGGCTGCTGTTTAAAAGCAACCGGGTCGACTTTTCTTACTTATGGCTGCAGAGTACACGTCGATGGTTTGCTCACTGGCTCTCGCGCTTCTTCCAACCAAAACAGACAAAAGACTTGGCGCTGTCAAGTCTTACCGAGTTCACAGTGCGGCTGGCTGACCGAGGGCCAGGCGTGTCATAGCGGTCCGAGTCCCTGGGAAAATCCGAGGCGCCACGCGGCCTAGTTCAGAAACATAGAGCTGCTCTCCGTCTGCGCAATTCGCATAGTTTTTTTCGGCAGTTTCGCTCGATGGGAAAGTGGACGCCGTTGTGCAATTCACTCGCGAATGATAAAAAGAAGCATCAGATGAAGCTGAAAGCATCAATTCGGCTCATTTCGCTACACCACCGTTGCTGACGGAGAGTCTCCATGTCAACAGATCCGCGCAGCGACCGCTGTCTGCAGCAGGAGGAACACATTCACCCAGCTTCACTTCGGATTAACGGGCCTGTGCTCACAGCTAGGTCTCTCTTTACACCCAGGGCGAGAACTTTAGATCAAGTTTAAGAAGCACCACTGCAGATTAACAGACAGCACAACCGCCTCAACACACAGTGAGATGAAATCTGTCCAGATGGGCTTTAATACAGGGCACAAACCACAGGCGTCCACGGAGGAGCTGACGGGATAACAGTCTTCTGCTAAATTTAACCAGGAAATAACTTTATATATTGTCAGTGAATAAACTTCAGAAGCACTGGGTTACACATATTTCTAACCTTAATTTTGGATTAGGTCAGGTCTTGCACTTCTTCTGGAATTTCCTTCAGGATTAATAAAGAGTCTGACTGACTGATGGTCATTTGGACAAATTGTTAATAGTAATAATAATCCTTTATTTATAATCCCACGAATGGGAAATTCACTCTCTGCATTTCACCCATACACACATGTGCAGCAGTGGGCTGCTATTGAAAGCGCCCGGGGAGCAGTGATGGGGACGGCACCTTGCTCAAGGGTACCTCAGGGCAACCTACTGGGAAGGGGTTCGAACCAGTATCTTTTAGTAGTTTTAGACCTAATCTGGGTTTGAGAACCTGGTCCAGCACAAAAGTTTAGTATAAGACACATTCATGAGGACAAGCACAGCCTGAGTGTAAACCTTATAGACACTGATGATGGTTTTAATAATATGACTTAAAGTCACTAAAGGTTATAATGAAGCCTTTCTTTCTTTCTGTTTGTAAATGTTCATGGTGATCCTTATATATTGGTTGGATCGCAGTTGGGGGACAGATGGGGATAACAAAGCAGCAGAGTTTCTGCTAAACACTTCAAATGGGAGTGCAAAATGATTTTTCAGATTTACAAATGGAACAGCTCAGGATTTGGTGACAGAGAAGTGAGACTGCACTGGTTTGGACATGTCCAGAAGAGAGACGAGGATTATACTGGGAGAAGGATGTTGAGGATGGAGCTGCCAGGCAAGAGGAGAAGAGGAAGGACAAAGAGGATTATAGATGTGGTGAGAGGGGACCTGCAGGTTGTTGGTGTGAAAGATGCAGCGGACAGGAAGAAGCGGAGTGGCGACCCATAACAGGAGCAGCCAAAGGAAGAATAAAGAGAAGAAGACAAGGGGATTAGTGACTTTGCTCAGATTGCTGCTGCTTTGTTGCTCTGAAATCTTTGACTATTCTTATAAGGAACAGGAGCACCATTTGGGAGACATGTCTGCTTCTTCTGTTTTTCCTGCTCTTGCACAGCCATGTGACCTCAGAGAAAGCTAAATAGTTGGCAAGTGAAGTGAACGTGACTATTTGTCATTGTTAAATACAGCACAGCACACAGTGAACCAAAACGAAAATGAATTCTCTGCATTTAACCCATACGCATGTGCAGCAGGGGGCAGCCATGTCCCGCACCCGTGGAGAAGTGATGGGGACGGTACTTCAGGGCAACCTTCTGGTTCAGGATTCGAACCCATGACTTTTCAATCCTGGGGCCTAGTCCCTTACCATTACGCCACCACTGCATAAGATGGATCATATATTGAACTCTATTGATGGGTGATGGTGGTAGGGTACTTGCCAATGGACCTATGGCTCAAGAGGTCCCAGGTTCAAATCCTCTCACCTCTGGCACTACCACCATTGGGTCCCTGAGCCTGAATGGGTCCCTTAGCCCTGAATTGCTCCAGGGGGACTGTTCCTGTAATTAGCAAATGGAAGTCGCTCTGGATTAGAGCGTATGCTAAATGCCACAAATGTAAATGTAAACCAGAAAGCTCAGAGTGCAGGGTTCCTTCCAGGACGAGGACTGAAAAACACTGATGTAAGCTATTAACTCCTGATGATAGACAGCAACAATGTGAAATCTGATTAGCAATACAAATAAATGATCTGTTTAAACCTGTTTCATTCAAGCGGAGAATACAAAATTAACAATCTGGAAACAAATGAATGCAAAATAATTTACTGATAATTTAAGCAAATATAAATTGGACTATCTGGCATTAGGATTAGAACAATTGATTTAAAAACACTGTTATCATGTATAGTCATTTATCTTCATTTTAGCCTATTCCTGAAGTATGTTGAATTTCTAGAATGTGTGCAGGACAAGTGGCACATGGGCCGCTCAGATTTGTCCAGTAGGGGGCGATATAGGCAAGGTATAGATGGGAATTGGTGGCAAGGAATCTGATTCAAACCACTAAACCTGTAAATATTGGAATCTCAGTAGTATGAATATAAATCACACTCACAGGACTCACTATCACATGCATGTCGATTCTTTATTTCAGATGCACATGGTGTTCTTGGATTCATCCTGAAGTGTCACTCAATTGTGTCGGACTTTGCAAAACCTAAACATGCAGTACTGTGCAAAAGAGCTACATATTTCTTCATCTTTTGCTAACAAAGAGGCAGACCTTCTTGTATTTTAATGTATTCTTGAGAAATGTTCTAATTTTTAGTAAAGTCCTGTTCAGGTGCTGGTGATCCTGAGTGCCTCTATTCTTTAGGCATTTTGTAATCATTTCCTGTTTCTTTCATTTCTACTACTCTATAAGCCAAAGATAAGATTGTTTAACAAACCTTAAAAGGTATTTCTACAGCAACAAGGTGATTCTCTAGCAAAATATAAAGTAATGAGGGATGCTCAGGACCTTTGGACAGGACTGTTGTGTTGAATTCATAATTTTCCTTTAAATAAGTTCACAGATTTAATTACAGAGCAATGAGCTTTTGGCTTCTGCCTGTCCCTGTTCTTAGAATCACTGCAATGAAAAAAGCAGAATCAAAAATGCACCACGTGTCGGTTAATGACTCTTAATTGTTGTTCACTGTCTTTAAATTACAGGTCCTGCATGATGGAACAGATTTTCCTCACAAAAGGAAAAAACATTTAGCATCTTAAAGTTTCAGAGTGGTCTGTTCAGAAACCAAGTATCAGAAGGAAACGTTCAGCCCCGACTACTTTTTGAACAAGGCATAATACAGAGTGCCCTTCAGTAGTGTGCTCAAGTGAAAGTGCCATGTAAAACTGAACATCAGTTCATTTTTGGTTCATAAAACGACACAAGCATCATAAAGTGAGCTGCACATCTCCTAAATTGGGAAATTAACAAATTGAACCAGGTGTTCTGATAATACTATGCTAAAGTTTAAGACCTGTGGTGTATGATACAGGCCCTTTCACATACAACAACTGTCGTATATAAAAGTTGTGAACCTTCCTTCTATTAAAAAGATCCATCTCGGAAATGTACCTGGTGTTTTCAACTGCTTCTTAAATATACAAACATTGCTTAAAGTAAGAATGTCATAATTAAATATCAATTCTTTTAAATTGCCTAATTAAAATTCATGAATCATTCATGATTACTTAGCAGTTCCCCTTCATTTACATTTATTTGCCTCACATTTTTCTTTTTAAAGGCTTCATTTTTTTTCCAATAAAGTATTTTGGAATTTTTAAAAAGCTTTACACGGTTAATTAATGTTTAGTTAAATCCATTTGCAGTTAAATCCATCGCATTTTGTCTGTTAAAAAAGTCTAATTAGCTAGGCCATTACTCTTAGCAGTGGCAGCCCTACTTTAAAGTGGAATCTTTATTGCAGTATCGTTAACACTATCCCCCATCCCCTGTTAATGACCTACAACCAAACTGGTGCCTAGGGGTGGGGAATGTGACAATATGGTAGCATTATGGTGATGAATTACATCATAATCTTTTAAACATTGACATTATAACACACCCTCATGTATCATAAAAAAGACAGATTTAGACCCATTACAAAGAGCCTTTCAGCAAAAACCAGTGTATAGTAACTGCACAACCTGCTTAGCAACAAGTATCCATTTGTATATTTCTTATTTCATGAATTTTTTGTTTTGAAAAGGTAATAATATATATATTTAAAAATTTTTTGGCTGCTTTTTGTCTTTTGCAACTTTACATGCCTCAGAAAAGCTAAATATTGAAGTAAAGTAATCATGTACCATGAAAATTACACTATTATATTTTTGCCATATTGTCCACTTTTACTGCAGCCTGTTCAGCGTCCTGCTACGGCACGGTATCCCCCCTGCCTCAGTGCTGGTGGCCAAGGCCTGACTCTGGGGTGGGCTGGCTGGGCTTCAGCAGTCCACACCCCCATCATGAATTGATGAACTGATTGCAGCGCTGCTGCCAGTGTGTCTGTGCCCTGGGCGAGGGCGCCCCGGTTACGAGAGGGAATCCCAGCAATGGCACCCGCTGTGGTGCCGCAATTGTACGCAGCCTGCAGGGGGCCTCGGGGGCTGGCAGCCCCTGGAACAGCCCTGACCCACATACTGCTGTCACACCCCTGGAGACACTGCAAGCGCAGGCAGAGAGGTGTGTAAGTGAGTGAGTGAGTGTGTGAGTGTGTGTGTGTGTGTGTGTGTGTGGGTGGGATAAGCCAGGGAGAAGTGGGGGTGAGATGGTGGGCAACTTGTTGAGAGGATTTTCACAATTCCCACTGCTAGATTTTTCCAAGTTAGTGATTAACACTGGCCCAGGGCAGTTAGAAACGATTATAGAAAAAGAAAGAAAGAATGAAAAGAGACACTGCAAGCAAGAGCTGTTAAGCTCAGGTAAAGCGAACTACTTCTGTATCCATAGCACCATACTCTAAGAAAAGATTTATACCCTTCTGTGGTATCATGTAATGTTACCAGCGTAAAGACACACATTCTATAATTATGTACCAAACCACAAAATGGCTGAAATATATGGCGTAACAGTCCCACATCCCACATTACTTAAGCAGAGTTCTGAAAATAACCAAAAAAGTAATAAACCCAGCATGGATGCAACGTCTTCATCTGCAGAGACAGACAAGGGCTCTTTCCTGGTTACAGAGAGTTTATTTGGGCAGTTTTGTTTAATTGATTATTGTGAATATTCACACAAGCAGATACACTGCAGCAATGCAGGCCTCACATTAACATGTTTACAAGTGGTTCTAAGTGAGTTTGGACAATTTCTTTCAATTATTCAATTTTTTGTCATGTGTAGTGGATTAATGCAAAATAAGTTATGATTAAACAAATCTAGCTGCGTTTCTGATGGTGAAACAAGAATGGAAAGTAAAGACTCATGGGTGTAGCTGTGAGTTCAATTACTGTTAGTTACCCTACTTTTACTATAAATGGAAACATTACCCAACACCCCATGGAAATTCTTTAAAAATATATGTATATGACTGGTATGATGAGGTTAGATGTGCAAGATTTTGTGCACGGATCAGTAAAGAACTTGCTGAGGTGATAAGAAATTTTGAACGATGTAGTGGAAAAAATGGCTTACAAGTCTCAGTCGAGTTCTTTACAAAGCATTGTCATTGCATTTGCTAAATAATTGATTTTACAGATGAACTTCAACACAAGTATCTATACAATGCATAAAGATGTAGACAAAGCATCTACAAAAAATACAAAATATACAGTACTGTGCAAATGTTTTAGGCAGGTGTGGAAAAAATGCTGTAAACAAAGAATGCTTTCAGAAATATAAATAAGGATTGTTTATTTTTATCAATTTACAAAATGCAAAGTGAGCGAACAAAAGAAAAATCTAAATCAAATCAATATTTGGTGTTGCTACCTTTTGCCTTCAAACCAGCATCAATTCTTCTGGCCCCCACAGAGTCCTGATCTCAACATCATCCAGTGTGTCTGGATCACATGAAGAGACTCCAAGATGTTCGGAACAACCTACCGGCCGAGTTCCTTCAAAAACTGTGTGCAAGTGTACCTAGAAACATTGATGCTGTTATGAAGGCAAAGGGTGGTCACACCAAATATTGATTTGATTTAGATTCTCTTTTGTGCATTCACTGCATTTTGTTGATTGATGAAAATAAATGATTAACACTTCCATTTTTAAAAGCTTTCTTTGTTTACAGCATTTTTTTCCACACCTGCCTAAAACTTTTGCACAGTACTGTATATGTTCATCTGCAGCAAGAAAGTGAAGATTATCACTGATGAAATTACAGTACAAATTTCTATTTAAATTAAATGTTTCATACTGATATACAGAAGCAACAGAAAGGCACAAAGATGCAATTCTGGTTTGAATACAATGTGAAATATATAAAACAAGAAAGAGAGCCTCACAATGCTTTATTTTGTAGCTGTTATCATAATGAACTAACATTAACACCATAGAAAGGTGAAATATCCAAATAAATCCTCTAACCAGTTAAAAACGTTTTTCCTGCTTGTGTGTGTGTATGCTGTGAGCATCCTGACCAATTCCATTTCATGATGAGTATTTCAGTGTTTTGATACATTAACGCATTCATGTCATTCAATAAAAATGCAAAACAATGCAGGCCGTTTTCCCAAATATTCATTCAGCAGTTTATAAATATGTTGCAAGGCATATTGCAATTGCAATATGTAGCAATATGTCAAATCAGAATTCTAGGATTTTTTCCATTTTGTGCAGCTCTAATGAATAGTATCTAAGAATAATTTTCTTTTATATATAAGGAAACTGTAAGATTCACAAATGTCTGAAACATCTATACCATTCACAGAGCTACAGAGAGCTACTCCTGCCCTGCTAAGGCCTATGCACAGCATCTATTACACACATGCAACAAATACAGGGACAGCAGAGCACACCATCATAACAGACAGGCATCATGCAAGAGCAGCAAATTCATTTCACTGAGGTGTACAAATGCAGCTGTCTTGTCATAGAATTGTTAAGACCACACCAGAAGTGCAATTCAGGTAGTGCACTACAACACAAAATGTGGAACCATCATAACAGTAAACAAGCTATCGTTCTGTCAAGGCAATGTATACATACAGAAACAGGAGAGCAATGTTGTCTAATATGTTCACAAAAAGAAGACTAACTGAGGCCTGCTCAAGAACTTAGATGTGCAAGCAGCCAAAGAATTACTACCACTCTCTACAATTTAAATGCTAATAAAACACAGTGTGTCACTTTAAATCTCCACAGCATTACTCTAGCAAAAACATATAAAATTGAAACTCACTGGAACACATTTGAGTCTAGCATTCCTTGAGTCAGAGCACGCCTCTGAAATACTACAATAATCAGAACCCACTCTCTGGAATTGAAAGAACATTTCACTTTAATTTATTTCCCATGATTAAAACCTTATTGAAACAGGGCCTAGGCCACTAGGGCAGTGTGTTATGCTAGTTTAAATGACCTGCATTTAACAGTAATATCTATTTACCACAATAATAATAAAAGTCAGGGCATGTTGGTCAGCCAGTTATCATGTTTTGTTCATTTACAGGGTAAATATATAATAAATAATAAACAAGAAGTTCAGCTTTTGATAACTAAATCACCTGCAATTCACACAAGAGCCGAGCACTTTTTTTTCATTAGTAAAATACGCCTGTCATGGCCATGTGCTACCTAGTTTTTGCGATTACTATCATAGCAGACTCATCAAAATCGGAGAGGGGTTTAAAGTGACATTTTTACAAAGTGAGAAAGCACTGATGAGTGGAGTCCAGGCTGCACAGTAAAACTTTGAGCTGGCCTGGTCTCTCTACACTCGTCTTGTAAACAGAATAAAAGAAACTCCAACCCTCTGGCGCTCCCTGATGAACTGCAGTACAGATTCTTTTTCCTCCAGTCCAGCTCACTTCTTATTCTTGAGTTGGTTGGCCAGCCAGTCCAGGCCCTCATACAAGCCGTCGCCACTGGTGGCGCAGGTGGCCTGGATGTACCAGTTGCGATGACGGAGCGAGTGAAGACCTAGCTTATCTGTGATCTCTGCTGCGTTCATGGCATTTGGCAGGTCCTGCAAAGTGTTATAAATAAGAGAATGTGAGTCAGGCAACATTGGGGGGAAAAAACTGCCTTAAAAAGTGCTGCATAAAATGGATTAAAGCTACACTAATGAAAAGTGAGGAAAAATGAGGCACATAAACAAAACTTGAGGATCATGAATATATTAATAAATGATAAAATTAAGCACATTCAGACTGACAATCTCAAAGCAAGTGCTTCTGGTAGAAGGCACACATGGGCAATGTGAAAAATACTGTGCCTTTGTCAGGCAACCATTACAACTCCAAAATAATTTAACAGTAATAGTATATTATATAAAAGTATATAATATAGAATATTATAATATATAGTATATTATAAAATAGTATATAATATATATTATAGTATATTATATAATAGTATATGATATGTCATATAAAGGTCATTATTTATACTGTTTTATTACATATCAACACATATCTGTATCAGCAGGTTCCAACTTCTGAAGAAACAAATAAGGAAAAGAAAAAATGCAAATGACGCCAAACAAGATTGCATGCTTTTCAATTCATTTACATCATTTTTTACTACTTTATACAAGCAAAAGTGATTAAAAATTTAAAATGTGCTTTTCCAGCATGATTTCTCTGCTTGTTTCAATGAGCTCTGTAAAAAGCAATTAATGCCATAAGTTTCAGCCCTAAGGTTTAACATGAGCGGTAGTCCCTGTGTGCAGCAGGTGAGGTTGAAGAGGCTTCTTGCCTGTTTGTTGGCAAATACAAGCAGCACAGCATCTCTCAGTTCATCTTCAGCTAGCATCCTCATCAGTTCTTCTCTGGCCTCATTCACTCGCTCACGGTCATTACTGTCCACCACAAATATTAGACCTGACCAAACACACAGCAGACAGTTAGTTAGACAGAGTTAAATTGCAAAAAAAGATTTTAATTTATGAAAAAATTAAAATCACAATAACAAAAAATAACCTCATTAATTCAGTGGTCAGGCCATAACTTTCACTAGATAAAAAATACATATACCCAGCTGACATGACTTCCTCTTAAACAGAAAAAAAGGTTTACAGTGACCTTGATCTATGACTGAAGACATAGGGCTGATCATCACAGATTTTGGGTGTCTTACTAACAGCCTGTGAATATACAAACAACTCACCCTGTGTATTCTGAAAGTAGTGTCTCCATAAAGGCCTGATTTTATCCTGACCACCAACATCCCACACTGTGAAACTGATGTTCTTGTACTCCACCGTCTCCACATTAAACCCTGAGAAATTGAAAAAGATTAAGAGACTAAGGCCAAATGCATGCTTCACTAGAGACAAAAAAGACAAATCATTAACAAAAAAGCATTTATGTAATAAATGGTACCAATGGTGGGAATTGTTGTCACTATTTCTCCCAGCTTCAGTTTATACAGGATTGTTGTCTTCCCAGCTGCATCCAGGCCAACCATCAAAATCCGCATTTCCTTTTTTCCTATAAGACTCTTCAGGAGGTTGCCAAAAATGTTCCCCATGCTAGCAGGCTGGCCTTTCCTTCAACAAGAGATGAAGAAAATGAGTGAGAAAACGAGTGATCCAAAAAAAAAAAATGCTATGGCATCCATTCATTTCCAGCCTCAAATAAAGAAAAAATAAGACATTTAGCAGACGCTCTTATCCAGAGCGACTTACAATTTCTGATTACAGGGACAGTCCGACTAGAGCAACTTAGCGTTAAGGATTTTGCTCAGGAAGCCAGTGGTGGTAGTACTGGGAGTGGCATTCAAACCTGTGACTTCTTGGTCTATACGCGAGTATCCTACCACTAGACTACTACCACCGTAACAAAGACCAACCATGAAAAATGCTACTAGTTCATACTTCTTAACAAATCTTTTTGGGCATTAAAAATCTCACAGTTGTGTGAGAAACAGTATTTAAAAAAAAAAAAAAAAGCAAAAAAAAAAAAAGCATCAAACCGGGCAAAGATTTGATTTAATTTCAGGATCAATGTTCAGTTAATGACCCTATTACTTTAGGTAGGGCCTAAATAAATCTGGCCTAAGACAGCTGCAGACCTTTATACAACAATGCCCCAAAGAAAACATGTGACCCAAACATGTGAAATCATGAAACTATGCAGACAATTCTTGTTATTTACAGTGTTTGTAAATCTGTAAATCTGTTTTCCATTCCAAATGGGCTTTGCTGTTACTTGTTTGAAGCAACTAAAATAATTTGATAAATAATTTTACTGCACATCATTTCTAGAATTCTGAACTGTGGTCACGGAACAGGAGAATCACAGAATCCAGAAGACATCATAAAATCACAATTTCCAATGAACAAATGGTCCTCATCACAGCTGTCCTTACTGTCAGCTTTCCTCTTCCTTTGCAGTTAGAGAGGTTTAATGGCAGTGGTAAGAACAGTCATCCAATAGTGTGGCCATGAGAGCTAGGAGAGCAGGCATCAGCCCATTTAGCCATTAACACCCCACTGCACTCTCAAAAGTGCATGTGTGAAATGGGCTTAGAGGCAAACTAATAAAGCCCACTTTACAATCTGTGAAAAACTGACGTGATGTGACACAAATAAGCATGGAGAGGCCTAGTGAACAGAAACAGAGAGGCGTTTTTTTTGGGCCTACACCTCTGTAAGTGACCAATGAAACTTATTTACCACAGCTTCCAGAAGAAAGGGCCCTGTATGACAACCCAAGGCCCCAAAAAGATAAAGTTGTACCTGATGACAGTATAAGGCTGGAAACACAATAACAGTCATAAAATAAGACGACAATTAATTCTAAATCTGAATCCTTTCAAGCAGCAATACTGATTACCATGGCAACAGAGCAGCAAGAATACAGTAGTGAGCTCATGGGTAATGATTTAATGTGGCATTACTGCTACTTCATCTTAACCCTTACAGTATATAACCATCAGTGTAACCCAGGCATGACTCAAAGTAGTGTCATCAAGATGACACTGAGTCTGAAGAAGCCAGACTGCTTGCAGAGACACTCTGTAATTCTCGAAAAACTCAAAAACAGTGTCTGCACTGTCATTCATTAGCCAGCACTAAATTATGCGCTGACAAAACGGAATCACTGTGCTGTTACCTTAAGATGAAACAAGCTAGTTTAACAGGACATGCAGTAGATGATGGCAGATGGAAAATGAAGCTTCAGAAATACAATTCTGTATATACACTCTGGAAAACAGAGCAAGTTGCTGGTGAGATATGGATGGCAAAAGGATGCATTTAGTTCATCTGACGCATCATTTTCTTTAGCTTTATATGATAATAATAAGATGTTATTTTCAAATGTAAGACTTCTATATATCAAAAATAAACGAAGGCACTCGGTGAACAGCATAGTCTATCTATATACATCTGTATGTCTCATTGTGGTTATATAAATAAATTGTCATTGAGATTTCTACTTATTCTTGGTCATTTTACCGTGTGTGTGTGTGTGTGTGTGTGTGTTTACCATTTCCTGAGTGTATTTCTATTGGCATATCAGGGTTATTTCAGAAGAATAAAACTCTTTCACTAGCAAAAATGGCTTGAAACACAGAGGAATTATTTAAAACTGTTGTCTAATTTGGAAATATTATCTTACTTGTTCGCACTTGCCATCACTGAACCATTTGCTGCAAAGAATCGAATCACAAATGCATATTAAATAAAAACTACAGGCAGCTAGACTAGGCACGATACACTCCTGAACACACTGTTCACCACCCCGAGTCTAAAGCTGACTTCTCGTTCGAATTTCCCGTTCCACCTTAAATGGTACAGCAGTTACTTCAGGCACGCGCGGCATTTAAGGTGGAAAGGAAAACTCGAGCAAGAAACCAACTTTAGCTTCGCAAACCAATCAGAAAATTGTATTTTCGGAAAGAAATGAAATTGGCATAATGTCTATCCAGCGTCATAAATAACCCCTCACGACTCCAAGCTCGTAAAATAAAACGGGCAAAGCTAATTCCGATGAGCATTTCTCACATTTCGTGCTCTGACAGCCGCGGTGGTCTCACTACCCTACCGGCAAACTGGTAAACCCCTCGGGCCTCACCATTAGATGCCTATACTGGCACTTAAGAAGGCATATTATGTGACGAATAAACGATTTGTTGTACTAATGTCCATGTCTGTTTGTCATTTCTCACCTTTACTGCATCCCTACTCACCTCACACAGCACCAACGGTCAACCCGCCACAGGTCTCGCGATAATACCACCCAATCTAGGTGGTGTCTCAGGACCCGCCTTGTAATCTCGCGATATTTCCCATGCATGGACCACTGGCGCTGTTCTCATCCTTAAAATAATGCACAGACGCCTTGTTTTGCACGGTACATGTAAAGGGGTAAGAAAACTAGGACATATTTTTGACAATATATTTTTATCAGGTGCTAAAGTACAACAAATATACATTATCATTTAATACAGTGGGGAATGGTATTTGCCAGGTTGGACTGACCTATAGCAGGAAAAAAAAATGAAAATGAAGATTTCTGTCTTGAGTATACATTTAGTCCGTGTCTAGTGAGATACAGAGCTTCAAACATATTCATAATGTTTAATTATTCAAACAGGCCTCGACTGAATAAATAAATAACCTGCTATATGATGCCAAATGGCACAATTTGGCAACCTGAAGTGTGTTCAGTTATTAATTGAGTAAGAGAGCCAAAGGAACCCTCTAGGTAGGTCCTCTACACTTGGGCTTTGTTGTTAGATCTTATTAATTGATGACATGCGCTATTAAACTATTAATGCACCTTACTCAACCCCTACTACATATCCATTCCACATGGTAAAATTTATTTGTATTTTTTTTTTAAATGACACACTTGGAGTGCATGAGCTTGCTCATTCAGTAATTTCATGCATTGCGCCAGGTTTACGTCATTTTTCCATATTTTGTGTTTCTACTGTAAGCCAGTATGCGTAATCTGACAGCGGTATTTCAGTCAATGAGAATCATCAGTGCTTGCACAAACATTGCTCCGATGAAACCATGAGTGTCTTTTTTTGTGTCGCTTTGCATGACCCACCGTCTGTCAGTGGCTTCATGATGGATGTGTTTATCAATTTGGTGGTTTTCAGAGAGGAGAGGGGGACCAGAGCAGATGCTAGCAGCTGCACACCAGATTATGGGGTGGAGTGGTGAGTGGGGGAGCATGCAGTGATTCTGAGCGCTGGGAGTTTGGGGGGGTGTTATGCTGAAGGGGGGGGCTATGTACAGTGGTGGTGGGAGAAGCAGGGTGGGGGTGGGAGATATAATTTAAAGGAACCTTTCCTCTGAAGTGTTTGCCAAAGTGCACCCCGGCAAACGCAATCACAAGTCGGGGTTGGTTATGCTTGCAGAACTAATGAGGGCTTGCACGTCGAAGCAAGGGCTTTGATGTTCTGGGTAGCTGGCTCCTTGTTTTTTTTCCTCTGCCTTTTCTCTCTTTCGCCTTGTCCCACATCAAAAATGGAAAGGGTAGGCTGGACACAGAGCCCAGAAGCAGATGTGTGCAGCTGTTTTGCCCTTGTCCCACTCTTTTGATGTACATACCGTGTACTCAAATGTGTGCATCGGCTTTTCCGGCCTCTTTGTCTACCTGACTTCTGTCCATTGCTCTGCCTCAGTGGTGGCTGACTGAACAAGCTTCTCATCCAGCTTCGGATTAGCACACTCCATCCCCTGCCCCCTCGAACTTTAATTTTCGGCGTGTCTGGTTGTCATTATTCTAGATGCTGTCAGTATGTTGCTTTGGAAGTGTAAGTGGCTGCATTGCATTGACAGGCGAGATAGAGCTCCAAAGCTATACAGTGTCTCTGTCTCACACATGGGAAGAAACAGCGACAGGAAATTCCCTTTTGCTGCAGCTCCAGGGTGAAATGATAAAGGAATGAAGAAATGCAAACCAGAGATCCAGCCTTTTGTCATTCCACACCACTCTCCTTCGCTCCCGTCTCCTTTACTGTTACACTAAATGCCATGTGGGTTGTGGGACCAATCAGCTTTGCTCAGGGTACCCCACTGTGGCACAGTGCACATTTGAAGCACATTTAAGTAAGGTTTACATAGTACAACCTGGTTTATTTGCTTTTTTTTTTAACAAATATTGAGGTTTGCATTTTTTTCTGCCTTAGTTCAGAAAAAGATCAGTGTTGGGTAGTGACAGCTTACAGTTCTATATGGTACCAAAAATGAGAACTTGGAGATTATGTGACGTAACTTTTTTTTGGGTATATATATATATATATATAATTTTTTTAAAGGGCCTGTATCACAGAAAAATAGATTGTTCATGTTCTTTTGAAATAAATAATTTGAATCAGTTTGATTTGAATCTGAAAATAAATCATTCCATACAATCTTTATGGAAACTAAGCTGTAAAAACAGCCTAGAGATCATTGTTTTCGCCGTGTCATGAAATTGAATTTTTTAACATTTAGAAATTTATCTCAACCGCCTGTAGTAGTTTAGCCCTGAACATTCACATTAAAGTTATAAAGAGCTGAAGTAAAGTTTCAGCCTGAGCTGCTTTCTGAATGAGGTGTGATATAAGGCAAATCAGAACTTTCATATGTCATATGTTTCAAAGGTCATATGTCAGTCTTAAAGGCACAATAACATAAACAATCTGCTTAATTTAAAAATGAAAAAAAGGTTGGAAAATGGTCATGGAAGGTACATTTACACTCTACCCTTTGATGTTTTCTTTACAGTGTAACTGACGACTTAAATAAACACATAATTACAGAGGGTGCTCACACTAAATAAAAGGATGGGAATATTAGCCTATGCCTTTATATAGTTAAAAATATTAAACCATTTAATTGATTATGAAAACAATAAGGCCAGTATGATTTGAAGAGTCATGACATTAGATTAGATTACTTTACTGATTACATTTCTTACCCAACACATTAACTGTGTCTGTGTTGTGTTAGTGCACAGCAGTTGAGCCTTCGGTGGCAGATGCACAGACAAGGACAAACTGTCCTCGGCAGCACACAGTGTAATCTCAAACTTGCTGTCAACTGGCTGATCCTGCTATAATTGGTATCATTCCACTCCTCAATTCTGTCGCCTCTTGTAAAAGTCAGTCTCTAAAGAAACCACATCCATGCTGCCCGCTACAAGCCACTTTCAACAAGATACTTACTTTCATTTCTCAGTTTATCCTTCATCTCAGCTCCACACTCCTGGCTTTGTTCTAAAGCACTTGTAAATACACTAACACATCTTCTAGAAGGAAGTTTCCTGCAAATTCCATAGATGGTCCTGCACAAAATTGCAACATGGCACATTTCTCTAAAAGAGAACTTGTTTAGCGTTATAATTAATCCATTTCGCTAAACATCATTTACATAATTAAAAGTGAAAAAATACATATATATATATATATATATATATATATATATATATATATATAAATATCTCAGTGTCACTGTATGATTATCATTATAGCAATTTACTAAAAACAGCTTTTCAATGAGTCAGTGTCTTTTCTTCATTGCAGTATCTCAGATTCAGGCTCATATACAGTACACCAGATGTGACTGTTTCTAATCAGACGGTAGAAGGAACCTACAGGAGGCAGTCATTTTTTCACAGCCTCCACTGTGGTCTTCTTCTGTACAGGTTAGAAAATTCAGCGCACTATGTTCACATTCACAAATGTCCTGGTTTATGTTAAATCCAACCACAGGCAAAGGCACATCCTCTTCTTCTTCAGTCTCTGAAATTTCTGGTCTTAGGGCATCAGTTTTAACATTGAGAAAAACTCACAAAAAATTTGCAATGGCAAGACGAGTTCATTAAGCACACATCTTCAAATGTACACACAAACTGAATGCGGTGGTAGTGCCTCTTGTTTTTTTTGTTTTTTTCAGCAGTAATACGTTCCTGCTGTTCTGCCTTGTTATTGTGAAGAACACAGATGGCGTTTGGGGCATTTTCATGGCTGAAGAGTCCAAACAGGGGAAACAAAGACAAATGACATGAGTCACTCCTCTCCTCAATCTTTGACTTGGCATTGGGAGAATAACAACAGCCACACAAAGCAAATGGATCCCATATGAGGGGGTTGAGTGCAGAGATGTTGCGGAAGAGTAAGACTGGAAGCCTCACGCTTGACGTGAAAAGGTAAGGCTGATGTCTTCTGCAAAGGCCCGCTGGTGGGGCAAGATAAACATGTGCCCCCTCACTTGCACACGTTCACCCATTCAGTTACCCTGCATTCATCACACAGCACGTAACAGCACCAGTGGAAGCGGCAGTGGCAGCGCTCGCTGCGGGTCTGCTTTAGGATGTTGTGGCCTCGGCCACAGCACAGTGAGCCACAGCCATCCATTGCTGGACTACTCTTGTTGCAGGTGCGGCCCTGTGTGCCTGGCGAGTCCACAGAAGGCTCACGCTCACAGAAATCTGGCGACTTCTCAAAGTAAACCAGCTCCCTGGAGAGGCTGCGACGCCGTGCCCTGCCAGGCTCGGTCCCTGCTGGCCCAGTTGCCACCCGCGGGTTAAACACACCACTGTTCTTGTTCTGGGAATTGATGAAGATGGCAGACAGGAACTTCTGACGCAGCAGGGTGCCCACCAGCCGGAACTCAGGAGACACGTACCAGCATGTCTTGAACTGACAGCTGCCAGAGGTGCCGTGGCACTTGCACTTCCTTTTCATGTTGTCAGTCACTATCTGTTAAAAAAACAAAATGATGTGTGTGTCAGTATTTGTGAACCAAAGTGATTATCTGACTATTTCCATCATTTCCAGTTGCATTTTTTGCTGAAATATGCAAAGTCAGAATATTCGAATTTTCGATTGTGTGAAAGTGTATGATGCAATGAATACTGTATGACAAATTATCGTATCCATTGGTACTGATGTTACCAAGCTAACCACACACTACATATAAAGTTAGATATGAGCTGTACCAAATAATTTTATGCTACAAGTATAAAGTACAGTGTTACTCTATAGTGTTACATTTTTGATTTCTCTTAAACTCTGCAGTGTTAACCTGAAAGTATACATTAATGCTACACATTAATAGTTTACATTAAAGTGTACAGGAGATAATTTCCCAGTCTGGGATAAGGCTTAATCCTAGACTTCCAGAGTAGAAATGTAGAACTTGGCTAATTCCCTGTTCAGGAAGCAAACTCTAAAATTTTAATACGTTTTACTTATGAACACACCTGCCTGCCAACTCTATTGTTGTGCATCTTCATGCGGGCATGTATATCCCTTGATGACCCTCTGGAGTCCAGCCAGTCTCTGGAGAAACGAACACCATAGCGGGCATCGTGACTACACCCCCCCCACTCCCATGTTTCCTGCAGGGAAGTGACCTCCTCGGACAGGGGTTTCAGAAGGGTAGCAGGATGGGCTGAGCGCAGGTAAGCAGGCAGACCGCTGTGGTTTGGGCTGAACTCAGGGATTCGTCCAGTGGCTCCTGCAATGTTCATCCCGCTCCTCTGCAGTGTTTGCAGCTGCAGCTGGGTTAGCTTGAGACGGATTTTATCATCATCTAGGCGACGCTTAGCCTCACAGCCACAACCCCGCAGCTTACCTAGGCTGCAGGCAGAAGCCACCGAATGAGCCACACCAGCGGCCAGCAGAGCCAGAGAGAAGGCGCTTTCTCTGAATCCTACAAACGAGAAAGTACAAGTCAGAAAATTACACATCGTGATTTTCTCACTGTCCATTTTTTATTTAGCAAGAAAAACCTGAAAAGGCCCTGCAAAGCTTTTAGGATGTTTTTGTAGTTATGATGGTTTTGTATAATCGCTGATATAACACTTTTTCCAAATGATTGTTTAAAGCATATAAAGCACCTCCAAATGTTTGGAGGCCGGAGTGCTCATGTATGCTGAATTTGCAGCTCTGCTCAAGCGTATCTCAACTTCTGATTATGTCTTTCTAAATATCTAAATGCTATATTTTCCTTCAAATAAACCTTTTTAGTACTTATTATTAGATATTGCTATCATACAGTTACAATATTGTATCATTTTCTTTCCATAAAAATCATGTTAATATCCCACACATTTGGTGAGCAGTGTAGATTTGGCAGTGGAATGACTGTTCGATACGCAGAATATTAATGACAGGCTGAAATTTTGTCACAAGCATTTCACAATCAATGGAAATGGGATTTTCTTTTATACTTTGTATCTTATGCATTTTCTTTTATCCTGTGTTTGTGCCATGCATGCAACACAGTCATTCCTTTGTCATTCCTTCCTTTGCATGGATTTAAACAATTTGATGTATTCATCTTTAAGACTGACATATCTAAATGACCACTGCTCTGATTAGCTGCCCTGCACTGAGCTTCATTAGAAAAAGCAGGGACAAGCTCCAGATCACTCTTTTTAGCTGTCTGGATCCACTGGAACACTTCAGCGATGAGTTTGCTTCCTGATAGACAAGAAAAGCTCTTCTTTAGTTCTCCTTGTGTGTTCTCACTCACCCCTGTTAAGTATGGCACTCTGATGAGGCACTTTGCCGTGGTTCTCCAGAGTGGAGCAGTTCCAGCGCTGGTCTCTGAGTTGGTGTTGGCATTCATGAATTGCAACCTGAATACCCTGCAGGGCTGAGGCCGTGACATCGGGACTGCGCACACACAGACGCATCTGCCTCTTAGTCAGGCCCGCCAGCCGCAAGCACACTGCATTGGGGGTCAGCACCGGCTCTCCTGCCACCTTTAGACCAAGGATGTCATTGCACAGCACCCTGAGAGAGAAAAGAGCACAATTTATTTTATTGACCAGTATAGCAATGTGAGATTGATAACAGTCAATGCAATGCAGTCTCCTAATCACTATCCCTAGAATGGAAAACCAGGAGCACTACATGGGGGACACAGTAAGGGCACTTTATTGATATGTAAATAAATGACACTCCATCAAACTACTTCATCCATCCATCCATCCATCCATCCATAACTAGTGGATGGTTAGCTAGATGGAACTAGAGGGGGTAGTGGATGACATGGTTACAGGTAAAAATGCAATTATTTTTACATTGTAGGTGTTCTGTTTCTGCAATGGTATATGTTTTTTGTAGTGCATTTTGGCTTTGTGGGAGTGTTCTGAATTTGGGCTTCACACTCACAAAATAGTGCTCTACATAGTAAACAGGGAAGTTGTTATTTTGAATTTCCAGCATTGTGGATGGCGTTGCTTTACATTTCAAGAATTCAAGGGAAAGTTACCAGATACCATGCAGCATTTTCATTAGGTAATGAAAATAACCTTCTGATTAAGGTTCGGGTTATATTTCTTGTGCCAGCTAGGGGAAATGTGTTACATAGCCAGAGTTCACATAATGACAGAATGAAAGGAACAACATCAACAACAATAAATCACAAAACTAGGGCAGGGAAATGGAAATTATTTTCCATTCCTAAACAGATTGCATCATTTTATCACTTCAGACATATTCAAGTGGATCAGATTTTTGAATAAAACCCAAGTTTCCAGTATCAGAAGTGGGAACACTTCGGTTTCATCCGGCTCATTTGATGGGAAGAGCTTAAAGAAGTGCTTGATGCAGGCAAGCTCTGGTGTGATGTCATCTACGATGTGATGTCATCTGATTATGTGACCTAAAATAGCTCCTGTGCTCATTTCAAGCTGTGGAGGAGACAACAAGATTCTGAAGGGTGTCAGGATGAAGGTAGTCTAGGAGCAATGCTAAACTTTGGAGGGGAAAATACAAGAGGCCGTGGCTGCCAGTGATATTTGATGTTTCCTGGAATAATGCGATGTTCCTTGCTGAGGCTGCAGCTTCTATATGCCAATATGAAAAAGAAACCACCAGGGTCTTCTTACTATTTCAATGCATGCTGACTCTTGATTGCTCCTGATTAAACCGTGCCATTTTTAGCTCTTTGCATTTTAAAATGCAATTGTTTACCTTTACAGAAAAAAAGCATGAATTTTTATGGCCTTAACTCACTTTATTGGTCATGTTTCACATGCGGTCACACATTTTACTCAAGAATGCCTCTTTTTTAGACGCTTCACATGAGACCTTTCTGTACAGGTTATTCCAAATAAAAGCAAATCATGGTATATGAACTTTTTTACTAAATGCACTAAACTGGAAACATCCAAAAGCAATTATGAATGACCTTTAACTTCTCTTTTGTTATCGCTCACTCTAATCCCCAAGAGTGAAGGCTGCAATACAATAGATGGATAGTAGCGATTCCAAAGCCCTGTTTTCTGTCTTTTCTTTGGCACGTTTATTAATAGAGGAGATAAGGCAAGACATGGTATGACAGCGGTCTGTTGAAAGAGCTGCGTCTTCGGTGCATCTGCGTTCACAAAGAAAGTTTACATCCACTGGCAGATTGAGGATTTGGGAAAAACATAAGACATTCGTCAACTTGCAGTTTTCCCTGGCACATGCATAACTGGTTTTCATTAGTGTTTGCATGTGTGTGCCTCCATGTGTGTGCGCGTGTGTGTTTGGAAATGTGCCTTTTATGGCTGAAACAATGCTCCCATTTAATGGCAATCAAAAATGTTTAAAAAAATCAACATTGTAAAAATGTAATTGGTGCAAAGAATATATCACTTCTAAGAAGTAAGCAGGCGGATAGTTGGTGGGTCTTTTTCTGACCTTGGCATAAACATGAAAGGGAAGATGCAGCTTTTCTTATCTGTCAGTCATGAAGAAGACTCCTAAAGGCTGCAGGCAGGTTGAGAAGTGAGATGACGCTCCCAGGTGCAGCTCTGTACTCACGTGAAGGCAGGTGACAGAAGGGCTACGGCCAGAATCAGGACTCGTCCCGGGCGACGTTTGCGCGACGTTTCCATTGCGATGAGCGTTTTTCTCGCAGGGACATTAAAACAGCGTCGGGCTGATGGCTTTGCGCGCTGAAACACACCGAGTTTCGCTCGCGGACAGGAGGCGAAAAAGGGAGTAAGAGGGAGCGCTCGGCGGAGGCGAGAAGAGGAGGAGGAGGAGGAGGAGGAGGAGGAGAGGAGGAGGAGGGCCAAACACAGCCTGGGCGCCTGTTTTTAAAACGGGTTGCAGAAAAGGTGCACGTTTAAAGAAATGCAACACAAGTACCTCGAACCAGCAGAAGGTGAGGAAGAGGAGGGTGACGAGCATGAGGAGGAGGGATATGATGAAGAGGAGGTTGATTATCATAATGATGAACAGGATGTAGATAATGATTATTGTGATGATGAAGATGGTGATGATGAAAATGGTGATGGTGATGATGATGATGATGATGATGATGATGATGATGTTGATATCATTAGCATAAGCTGTGCTGACTGTATGTTTATTCATATCGGGTAGAATGGTGTTCAGCCTAAAGAGGAGCAGAAACAGCAGGCAGGCGCGCGGAGCAGGGGGTGAGTCAGCAGCCCACAGACAGACAGACAGACAGACAGACAGGGGTCTCACTAATACCAGTTAGAACACATTCAGCCCTTTATGTAATTTGCTTTAATCAATGTATTCTCTATTCTTTATTTTCTTTATTATTATTATAGTTTTGTGTTGGCTACATTAAGCCTATTAATTTGATATATTATTTGATGATGCATTTGTTCATGATTAGGATGAAAAAGATGCCCTTAGATGTGTTCACTCCCAGGGCTTGATTGCATTATAATAGATTGCTTTACATTAGTTGAATTTTAGCATTCAAATTGTGCAGAGTAGACGTGCACATTATTAACAGATTATATTTCTTTATTACAGTAAAGGCAGTGCTTTTGACAATGGAGAGCAATTTTTTAAACATGATTAAATATTCATGGTGTAATAAATGTGGATGCATTGACGTGGGATCTGTAGTCCTATATTTTACATCCAGATTTCTGCAGTACCCAAACATGCATTGCAAAAATTGCAGCAATGAGGCCTACATTTGCCTACATACAAAACCATTAGCCTGTTATATGAGTAATATTTACTACTATTACTTTACAGATGGTAAATGGGGGTAAATCGAGTACTCTATTGTCCTGCAAACATCCTGAAGACAATAAATGCATTACTGAACAGCATTACTGTGTGTGTGTGTGTGTGTGTGTGTGATTCTGTTGATCAAACAATAGATCTGACTCTTCAAATAAATACACCCCCATTTCTGTAGTGATCGCAGGTGAAGGCTCCCCTGGGTGATGGTTATAACCGTCAGTGTTACAGTCTCGTCCATCAAGAGTGACAGCACGACCCAGAATCGGCTTATTTTCTTCTCGTGTGAAACCGGACTCAAAGCAGTCGGATTAATTTAATAAAATTGAGTTAAAAACCCACCCATAACTACTATCAACAAGAGATAGTGACAATTCTTCGTTTAATCTCCTCTATTTGGTTCCCTAATCTCTGCCAATGAAAAGTGCATTAGCATTTTCCGCGGCGTGTAAGTCTAAGTGGCTTAAAAAGTGATTTGAAGTTGATTTGTGTATAAAAGGCCCTGCCTTTAACCGGATTGCCACTTAATCTGCTCCGCGTCGCATGAGTGCCTGAAGGACGCAGCCTAAGCACCTTGGAGAAGAGAGAGAGAGAGAGAGAGAGAGAGAGAGAGAGAGAGAGAAGAGAGCGGCTATCATTAAACAGCCCCAACAAAAGACACTTCCTTCACTGAGCCGTTTGCTGCGGACTTTTCTGAGAAAACAGGGATTTAAACCCGCGTGTGTGTGTGTGTGTGTGTGTGTGTGCGCGCGCGTGTGCGTGTGTGCGTGCGTGTGTGTGCTGCAAAAAAGAAAAGAAAATATGTTTTCGACACTCTAAGCCCTCTCTGAAGGTTCTCTGCAGGCGCGCGGTTCTGGTGTGTCTGATGCTCCTGCTGCGTCAAAGCCCCGCAGAAGAGCCGCTCTTTTAAAGCGCGTGCACCTTTAAAGCGCAGAGATGCAGATCTGGGTTCTGCTTGGGGTGTTTTAGTTTTAGCTGTAGTTGTTTCAGCTAGAACTTTCCTCGAACATTGTTAATTATAGCCCTCAAAGATTCTGCACCAGAACGCTCGAAGATTCTTTATTAGAACAACTGAAGATTCTTCATTAGAACAACTGGTTTCTTCATTAGAACACTCGGATTCTTCATTAGAACAATTGGTTTCTTCATTAGAACACTCGGATTCTTGATTAGAACAATTGGTTTCTTCATTAGAACACTCGGATTCTTGATTAGAACAACTGAAGATTCTTCATTAGAACACTCGAAGGTTCTTCATTAGAACACTCGGATTCTTTATTAGAATATTTAAAGATTCATAGTTAGAGCAATCGAATCGTCTTAATTAGATTTTAATATTCTTAATTAGAAAACTTTCGAACGCATGAATATTTCTTAAATCTTCCATTTTTAAAATCCACCAAACAAAACACACAGCCTTTTAAAATGTTTCTATATTGATAATAAAGAGAGAGAAAGGTTCTGCTACTGTTACAACAGAACCATTTTTGCTAAGAGTGTAGGACACTTGTAAATGTAAAGACAGTGCAGTTCAATATAAAATCACACTAATAATAATAAATAAAATACATATAACAGCAATAACGATTATAAAATAAAACATCCTCAACGACAACAACAACAACAATAATAATAATAACAACAACAACAACAACAATAATAATAATAATAAAGTAAGCTAAAGTCACACTCCAGTAAAATAATGGGAAATAATTATTCAAACAGAAATGACAAAATGAATTCTCTCTACATAAACTGACCTACTTCTGGAACTGTACTCTTCTCCTGTTTTCTGGTTATTTTCAGCTGAATAAAATGCTGAAGGGAAGGGGGGGTGACCAATCGCAAAGCAGGTTTAAACGATGAATGAAGATTATAAAAAATCTTAAGGGAAAAAATGTGGTTTTAAAGCCCTGAGGAGAGCACAGATCCACTGGAGCACATCTGATTGTCTTTCTCTCTCTTGCCTCGGTAGTTCAGTGTCTGGGGTGTTTAAAGGCAGCCACAGTCCTGGTTTCAGTTGTACAGAGCTGGTATGGGATGGAGTGTGTACTGTACTCTGTGCCACAGCTCTGGCCACATGCGCCTCCAAGCAGGTCTGCAGTCCAGATGTTGGAAGCCATATCTCGACTTAGTTGCCTTCCCTATGTGGTGTCACCCCTTAAACCTCTCATCCAAAGAGTTATTCATCTACTAAAATAACTTCCCTTTCATCCCTGTGCTGGAATCGAGCAGAGGGAGAAAAAAAACTTCCATTAATGTTTGGAGCAGCAGAGCACTCCCGGCTGGATTGCTCTTTTAGTTTTGAAGTTCTCAGCTTTAGAGCTCTAAACAGTGTGATGCTCTCTCAGTCACAAAGGAACCACTGGGTTGGTTCCTTTCATGTAACTGGGCTGGTACCCTCAAGGGCCCATCTTTAGTACCTTTAGTTAGGGGACATAGTTCCACTGAATTCAGTGCCCCTTTCCTTGCTTCCAATTGGACTGTGTAAAGATCCAAATATGCCCCTTTTCCCTGAGAGAAAAAAATGAAGGTGGAAATTTGGACCATGTTGTGCATTTAAAGGTCTATTTACACTGTTTGGACCCTGTTGTGCACCTTTTTGGATAGATGGGACATAAAGAGGGAATAAGGAGTGTGATGGGCATTAGCAGGGAGCTGGAGGAAAGGGATCTTTATTTGTGGGAGAGAGGGAGGAGACGCGGTTTAGGGAGTAAATCCAAACACGCTGGAATAAAAAAGGCCACTTCATAGCCCAGTATTACTGTACTGTGCGAGGGGACAGTGTGTGGACCTGCGAGAACAGCTGGAATAAAACACAACTCTAAAAAAAAAGACTGGATAGGAAGAGCAAAATCGGAACCCTTGGATTTAGTACCTTTTTGCCAAAAAGATAAAGAACATCGTGGATGCCCCCTCCCTGTTTTCCCCTCCCTTTCTCTTATTCCTTTTTCTGTTTTTTTTTTTTTTTTTTTTTTTTTTTTTTTTGGTTTTCCTTTCTTTCCTCGCCGTGCCCTATGAGGAGAATTAACCTATCCGTCTTTTCAGCCCTTTTGAAAAGGAGGGGAGGAAGAGAAGAGAGGGAGGAAAAAAGAAAACAGAGGGAGATGAGAGCAGCAAATCCCTTTTTTATTCATCTCGTGGCTCAATAAGTGAAGAATGTGTCGCCTATCCGTCAGCGAGGGGCTGAGGAGCGCGAGCATCAGTGAGGCGCAGACACTGAGCGCGCGAGCAGCTTCAGCTTCACACACATAAAACACACACACACACACACACACACACGCACACACACACGCACGCATACACACACACACACACCTCCGCGCGCGCCGCTGACTGCATCGCTGGAACATGTGGAGCGGTGAGTACAGACTGCGCCGGAGAGCGCGCGCGTGCAGATGTTCGGGTTCGGAAAGCTCGGCTCCGGCGCTCGGCTGTCCGGCACCGAAAGTGCTCATTCAGCTCGGGGGGGGGCTACTGATCGCCAGAGTGTCCGCAAGCTCCTCTGTTTTAGTTTAGCTCGGATCTCCAGGGTCAGTGGGTTAGATCAGGATGAGCCACGCGGCCAGTTCATCCGAACTCCTTCAGAGCTGAACTCCTCCGAGCGCTGGAGGGGTGAGTCCAGCTCTGAGGAACAGAAAGGATTTTACTCACATCTGTCTACCTACCTACCTACCTACCTAAATACCTATCTATCTATCTATCTATCTATCTATCTATCTATCTATCTATCTATCTATCTGCCTGTCTGTCTGTCTGTCTGCCTGTCTGTCTGTCTGTCTATCTATCTTTCAATTTATTTATCTGTCTATCTATATGTCTGTCTGCCTGTCTTTCTTTGTTTAATTTATATATTTAAAAAATATTTTGGAAGCATGCAATTAAACAGAAGCTCCTCAACTATCCATCTATCTATCTGTCTGTGTCTCTGTCTATCTATCTATCTATCTATCTATCTATCTATCTATCTATCTATCTATCTATCTGTCTGTGTCTCTCTGTCTATCTATCCATCCATCTATCTGTCTGTCTGTCTGTCTATCTTTTTTAGAAGCTTGCTGTTAGATAGCTATCTGCTTGTTGCATGTTTCTTCTTCTTCTTCATCTGCTTATAATCAAAATTAATATTTTTGTTGTTACCATAACTGTTACTATCACTGTTATTTTAACTGTTCAAATTAATAGAATTTTTGCCATTATTATCAGATATTGTTATTATTTTTTATTATAATTGTAATTATTATTGTTACAGTTCTTATTCTCTTCCTCTCTCAGCCTCTTTGCGCGTGCTCGCGCTGCTGCTGGGGCTGAAAGGCGCGTGCGTGCTGCTCGTGTCTGCGCTGTCGGGAGCGAGCGCGGCGAACAGCAGCGGCCGCTGGTGGTGAGTGAACTTCAGTCTGATCAGGCAGGATGTGAAGGGGGTCATCTCTGAACACATGGGCTCCATTTAGTGCTGCTCTCTGTCTCGTCGAAGTTGTTGCTTTTATATCACGAATGCACTTGTCAGACCTCTTATGGGGGCTGCTAGCTATTGACAACGTGGGGTCACGTGACAAACCGGGTTTTCAATTAATTAATTACATCATTCGAGTAGGACGATGTCCACATATAGAGAAGCACAGCACTGGAGCATCTGAAGAAGCACAGCTGGGTTCTTTGCAAGTCTGTAGAACCTTTTTAAAATGTAAGACATGTTTTAAAGGCTCTATAGTACCCACAGAGAGGTTTACAAAAATAAACCAACAAATAAAATAATACAGTGACCCACACATGGGATTTTGGCATTCATTGTTTAAATTTGTATCTTCGCTTAGAACAAGAACCTTATATGTGTGTGAATGGAGGAGATGGAGATGGAGAAGGAGGTGGAAGAGTCATCGCCCAAGCAAATGCATGCAGTTTTAGAATGCAGTAGCCCACCCCTCATCTCCTTCCTTTTTGTTTTGACAGTGTGGCTTGAACCCCAGACAACATTTCCCTCCATCCAATGTGGAATAAATTAAATATGGATTTATTTCATGGCTACATTCGGGGTCTCCTTCTCGTAACATGTGCGCGTTCACAATATTCCAAAAGACGCAGGCCTTGCCAGATCCTCTGCATATCTGTTACAGACTAATCATATGAGGAGTGTTTAATAAAGCCTGTTAATAATCTGCATACATGGGCAGAAAGAAGCACTCAGTGTAGCCACTTCTAAAACATACTCAGACCTTAAATCCCCAGGGCTGAATTAACACCTACAGTCCATCTGAACTCGAATAAGCGCTGTAATTGTGAATCCGGCTTCTGGATATAATGGGAAATAGGTTTAAAATACATTATAAAAGCTACATCTGTCTTACTAATGGTCCTGCACCGCAACCACATTAAAGGCGCAGCCTGTTGACAAGAGTTTGTTTTTGAAAAATTGAGCAGTATAACAAAATGAGATGGTGAGAACAACTTGAAACTGTTTATGTGGTCAGAAGCCTTTAATAAGCTATAATCTCCTGTTTCTCTTGATATTACTGATGGGGGGGGGGGTAACTCCAGCCTCTGACTCTGCTCTGTGTAATTACAGCCTAACAACATAAGATCTTTGAGGTCAAGGTTAAGGAGAAGTTTCCTATTTTATGTGAAAGATCTATGACCAATTACGAAGTAATTACGAAGTTTTCTCTACTGCCCTTGTGATTGTGCTCTGTAATCTGAACAGAAATATAAAAGGTCACTTTTTTACACAGAAACTCACCGTTTGCAGTCAGCCTGTGTAAGAATCTGGGCCATTGTTGTAGAGAATGCATTTGGTACCTTTATTTTTAAAAGTATGTAGTAATATTGTAAAGTTCTGTAATGACTTTTCACGTTCTGTATCACTCAAAACTGGAGAAGGACAAGGTCTCTGGGGGAGCATGGCATCACTCACCTCTCCTCTCCTGTTTTCTTCTTTGCCAGGGGCATTGCGAACGTGGCATCTTCAGCCAATCTCCTCACCAACACCAAAAACGTGCAGTTGGCTTTGGACCCCAGCCTGGCATTGCTCAGCCGTCGCCAGAGGAGGCTGATTCGGCAGAACCCTGGCATCCTGCATGCCATCGTGGCCGGCCTGCACACCGCCATCAAGGAGTGTAAGTGGCAGTTCCGCAGCCGTCGCTGGAACTGTCCTACTTCGCATACCCCCACTGTCTTCGGCAAAATCGTCAACAGAGGTGAGCGCTCTTGTAAAAGACATGTTTCATTGATTTTTTAACCTCTGTAACCATCAACATACTATTTAAAATATTTCTATGGATATTTAATTATCAACATTTTAAGGCCTTGCATTATTGACAAATCACACGTTTACCAATAAGTTAATGTATAATGGTGTGTATTTACACTGAAAGGTTTTTGGAGCAATATCATAGAAAAAAAATCACTTAGGGTTCCAAAACAACCCTTTTAACAGACGTCAAGATACCATTTCTGTAAAAAACACATGCACATGTAATGAAACTCCAAATAATGTTAAGGTTCTTTATCAATTGATATTTTTTCCCTAAGTACATAGGGCCAAGCCAAGGGCTTTTATTTATAAAACTGTAGTTATCAGAGTGGAGAGTTGAAGATTAAGGGGTTAATATAATCCTACCTTACATATGAATGGAACAAAATGCAAGCTTATGGTCTTGGCCAGGAGAACACAGTCAAACCGCAAGAGAGGCTTTTGCAAAATGATTTATTCATTTAAAAGCATGCGCGGTGGGAATTCCTGAAGAACATTGTGGCTGTTGTTTTGTCAGGTTGCCGAGAGACAGCGTTCGTATTTGCCATCACCAGTGCGGGGGTGACCCATGCCGTGGCCCGGTCCTGCTCTGAAGGCTCCATTGAGTCCTGCACCTGTGACTATAGGCGGCGGGGCCCTGGCGGGCCGGACTGGCACTGGGGGGGCTGCAGTGATAACGTGGATTTTGGCAGGGTGTTCGGAAGAGAGTTTGTGGACTCCAGTGAGAGAGGCCGAGACCTGCGATACCTCACTAATCTACACAATAACGAAGCGGGGAGAATAGTAAGAGATACCATCAGTGACTAATGGCCATTCATTAAAAATGATAAATGACACACTAATTCAGAATTGTATGCACTCTTTAAGTCATTTCTTAATGTGATTTTTTTGAATCCCTTGAACTCTACACTTACCCTTCAGTCATTAATCTTAAAAGCTCCTATTTAGTAACTACAATGAATTTTTTGATAACTACTATGAGACCCACATGTGCCCCCACATAGTACAGATCTTTTAAATCTCTGTAATTAATAATCTTAATAGCTTAAATCCTAATAAAATTTCCATGAAACCAGTAAATATATAATGTATAAAGTTTTGACAATAAGAGCTCTGGACTTTTATGGACTGCTGCTTTGTGACTTTGTGAAAAAGGAAAATCAACAAATAACAGTTAATTGAGTTAAATTGATAGAAATTATGAACAAGTAAGTGGAGTAGAGGAGCTAAACATTTTAGCCAATGTGTTATTTGAATACAAAATTTTAGCTCCTTAAACTAGGGGATTAGTCAGTTATTGACCTTAATGCCACGTTATGTTAAGTAGTTCTAATCTTAATATCACTCAGTAACTACTATTTAATATCCCACCACTTCTATTAAGTTGTGTGAGACTGAAGAATTGAAGTCTGGGCCATCATACTGATACTGATGAGATTAAAAGAAGGAATCTTTTAAAAAAAATGTATTATTCAGTTATTTGGCCTAATTAAACTTATTATTCAGTACCTAGAATGAAAGATTTAGTAACTGTTTGAGCTTAAGCTACTATGCAAATTAAGTGTTTATAAAAAGTGAGGAGTTCAAGCCTGGATCCCCTAAACTGAGTAAATCATTTAAACTGTTAAAGGCATCTCAGTGATTTGATGGAAACTAAAATCAGCCTTTCTCTCTCTCTTTCCTACAGACTGTTGCTTCTGAGATGCATCAGGAGTGTAAGTGTCATGGCATGTCAGGGTCCTGCACTGTGCGCACCTGCTGGATGCGGCTGCCCAGCTTCAGAGCAGTCGGGGACGTCTTGAAGGACCGCTTTGATGGAGCTTCCAGAGTTGTTTATGCAAACAAAGGCAGCAACCGGGCATCCCACCGAGCTGACCCACGTCATCTCCAGCCTGAAAATCCTGCACACAAACTGCCTTCTGGCCGAGACCTCGTTTACTTTGAGAAGTCGCCCAATTTTTGCTCCTATAATGGTAAATCAGGCACACTGGGCACGTCGGGACGCACCTGCAACAGCTCCTCCCCGGCACTGGATGGCTGTGAGCTGCTGTGCTGTGGAAGGGGCTATAAGACTCATATCGAGAAGGTGACGGAGAGATGCCACTGCACTTTCCACTGGTGCTGCCATGTCAGCTGCCTCAATTGCACCAGCACGCAGACTCTGCACCAGTGCTTATGAGAACGGTTGAAAAGAAACGGCAGCAGAGGTCCTGCCACAATCAAATGGGCATTGGACAATTGGACAATTGGATTATGGGTCATTATGGCATTTCCAGGGAGAACTATATATACAGGACAGAAATATTTAAAAACAAAAAAGGAAAAATGATAGATAACATGAGCAAAAAAGTGAGTGACAGTGGATTTCACAAGAAATGTATCATCACTGACCAGTTCTTTGATGTTCTTTCATCAAACAGAACAATGAACAGGTACAGCAAGAAATACTCTTAAACATCTTCTTAAAGTTATATTCCATCTGCTGCATCTGTTGCATCACAGATAATCATTTAATCTAATCTTCCTGTCGTTTGAAAAGAACAGAAATCCTGCTGATTCAAATAGACTTATAGTATATTCCAATGGGCTAAAGCACCTTTCTATTGGTTTCTATTATAAGCATGTTTCGAATCAACTCGGTATATTGTTATTTTCTTAATGCAGGGAAATGATTGTCCATAGTAATTGGCCATACACTGTCAAAAAATTTATGCCCCAATACATTTTATTCTTCCCAAGGTAATAACAACTTAAATGTACCTTCAAAACCACATCATGATCCTTATACTACAAATACGTTTTCCAGGGAAAGGGGCATAATGTAGAATTTCAATATCTAACTCTTCAATTAATCATAAAATGAAAACATTTAACATCAAGGGATAAAGTGGAAATGTACTGTTAACCCTACAGTACATGCAACATTGCCAAGAGGGGTCTTGTCCAAAGGTTCCTATAGATTTTGAGGCTAGAATCACCGATCTGAAGGTTCTGCCATCTCCTCCCACTTTTAGTGTCTGAATCTTTGTGGAGCTGGAAACTGGAGAGCAAGAACTGGGCGCAAAGTCTGACAGATGTTCCTGTGGCCAGGGAACCACAAGCATGTTCTCTCATAAACCAGTGAAAAAAACTCCTACAAGAGGATGGTCAAATATCAGTGTTGTTTTCTTTAGCTGCAGTTCTACTTTTCTCACCAAAAAAAAAAAAAAACGTGCATGATGTATATCTCTAAACGGGATGTTCCGTCTTTTCCCGACTTCTGTGTAGTGGAATCCTGGAGCCTGACCAAGCTTTAATCATTTCCCACTCAAACTCATCCTACTTCCCAGAGTTGCTTACACTCTCCTGTCATTCTGTACCAGTCCACTGCAGCACTGACCTGATAGACAGCAACTGGAACCCTGCATTAAAGAAGAGACTCACATTTTCTTGCAAAATGAATGAATGTAGTATTGAAACACTGAAGAAGGACACTTGTTCATTGATTTGCATATTGTCTTTGTGTTAAGCAGCACTACAAAGCCTGTGTGGAGAGCAGCGAAGGCCAGTAGTCTTTACTGGAATCACTAACATGTTGAATTGATTCAAATGTACATCATTTCCACATAAATACAATAAACTACAAATACCCAATTACAGCCAAAAGTAAGTAAAAGTTAAGACTGTTGGAATAATATATATTTTTCATGTGGAAATGATGTACACCATTGAAACAAGTGAATGCACAAGTGCTTAGAACAGAGACTAAAGAAACGAGATGTCTGTACATATAAAAAAAATAATAGGTGATGGTATATGAGTTCTAATTTGTAAGGATGATCTAGTAAAGCCCCTGCTACCTAGTTTACAATCCATACTGAAACTGTTCTGTATATCAGCTAACGTAACCAAAATATTGTAAATACTCTACACAGATGAATCTATATTTATGCTGATAAAACCTGCAAATTATGAAAGCGATATAATCCAAAAGTAGAGGGAAACAAAGCTATCATTTTTTGCAAATGTGGGCATTTAATATTCGTTCCGCTGGGCTGAGATATAAGAGAGAATCGCTAACTGGTGACTATGACTTGTGTGTTGAACTGGCTCATCCAGGATGGGACCAAATATACCTTAGAGACATGACTGCCCCGAAAGATGCTTTTGTTTGCTCATCATTGAAAACCTGTTTTACATGCACTGAACATCATTTTTGTTGTGACTAGAAATATTTATTGCTGTATAATGGAGGGCAGTGAAGAAATATTTTCAGTATTAGGACTTGATGTAGAAAAGTGTTTTTTGTTGTCTTTGAATAGTGTAATAGGAAAATAAAGTTTATATTTTCAAGTATGAAAGAGTCTTTCCTCTGTGCAAACGTTTTGTAATAAAGCATATCATTCTGTTCACCATTTTACATTTAGAATCGGAAACACACAGTATTCTCATCATCACCAGCTGCCACTCATATAGTGCAACAAAAACATGGCAAAACTCAGCACAAGTGCTGTCATTAAGCTAAATCAACACAGAGATTGGGCAGCTCTTCCTTTACGCAGGCCGGCCTCGCCCAGGGGATCCACAACAACCGCCTAGGCTGCTTGAGCCGTGTCATAGCACAGCGGCCATTCTATATGTTTTTACAACACCAAAAGTTTTGCTTCATTTACTTAATGTCGGAAAAAATAAAGAAATAGTAAAAGAAATAATGACAGGCCATTTTTTCTCCCTCCATCCAACTAGAAGGCCAGCCTGACCACAGGAGTTTGGATGCCTTTCACTTCTCTCTCTCAGGCCGGCAAAGGCGCAGTGGTGGACTAGAACGGGTCAGCCAGCAAGAGCACTGCAAAGCCACAGTGAGTAAGAGAGAGATGAAGAGATCCTATGTTAAAACTGTACACTACACAGCAGGAAAGTCATTATTGACTAGAAAAAAACTGCACAAACTTTTTGCCTACTTTTTGTCAAACCATTGTGCTAGGCTAGGAAGTGAAGTGAAAGTGACTATTTGTCATTATGAGGACACAGCACAGCACACAGTGAACCACAATGAAATGCATTCTCTGTATTTAATCCATACACCGGTTTAGCCATACCCAGCATCCCAGGGAGCAGTGTTGGGGACGGTACCTTAGTCAAGGGTACCTTAGGGTAAACTATTGGTTCAGGACTCAAATTCATGACCTTATGATTATAGGGCCTAGTCCCTAAACACAATGGCCAACAGGTCCCAAGTAGTAGAGAAGGTAGATGTGCTTCAAAATTGAAAATGTATTTTATAACATAATGTTACATTTCTAACTGCTTCATGAATTCAGTGATGATTAAAAAAACATGAGAAATTAATTAATTAATAATTTACAATATACAACATGTTCTCACACTTAGACAGGGAGTGAATTTCACTCTTGCCTCTGTCCTATGGTGAACGTGTCTTAGTTGTTATGCCATATGCTTTCTTTATGTTTGCTACCACACTTCAGTTCTGTTTGTCCTGTTTGTCATTGTGAAACACAGCAAACACAGCATAACCACAATGAAACACAGCCTCTGCATTTATCCCATACAAAGACATGCAGGGGGCAGCTATTTAAAGTGACCAGGAGCAGTGATGGGGATGGTACCTTGCTCAAGCCTACCTTAGGGCAACTTACTTTTCTGGTATTCAATCCCCCAACCTTCCAATCCTGGGGCCAACTCCTTAACCACTGGGTCACCGCTGCCCTGATATCCCCTCTGTATATGTCCAAACCAACGCAACCTTACATCTCTAACTTTATCTCCAACTTGTATAGCATAGCTGGTCTTACTACCATCCTGTAGACCCTTCCTTTTAATCTTGCTGGTACCTGCCTAGGGGCAGCAGTGGCCTAGTGGTTAGGACGTTGGCCCTATGATTGGAGGATCGGGGGTTCAAACCCCTTCCCAATAGGTTGCCCTGAGGTACCCTTGAGCAAGGTGCCGTCCCCGTCCCGCTCCTCCCTGCGATGGGCTGGCGACCTGTCCAGGGTGCGTCCCCCGTCCTCGCCCTGTGTGCGCTGGGTTGGACACCAGCACTCCCCCGCGACCCCGTTTGGGACAAGCGGCAGATAATGGATGGATGGATGGTACCTGCCTATCACAGATCACTCCTGCCACTCTTTTCCACCCATTCCAACCCGCATGCACGCTCTTCGTCACCTCTCTTCCATACTGCCAATTATTTACTTATTCACTGCACTTCCTGGTTCACCATCCTCACATAATCCAATAATCTTTCTCTCTCATTTTCATCATTCATCAGCCCCTCAAATACGTGTTAATGTGTTACAAGCTTCAGATATAACACGAAAAATCTTTAACAAGCTTTTAAAAAGCCTGAAAAAAAGCTTAGCACTAATAAACTACAAGAATTAAATAGTGGGGTTAACAGTAATTAAATAAAAAGCTTAAATACATGGTTTCTAAGAGAAAAAATAGAAGATAACTATGTTTAACTTACAAACACCTATCCAGCTCGGATTCATACTATTAAAATGATATTCAGGAATTAAGAAGATACATATTTGTGTCTTATAATGCAAAAAAAATAAAAATCATAACACACAATTTTGTCCAACATAGGCTATTTGTCCAAGGGGGCATGGAATACCAGATTCACATACAATTTCTGTACAGAGGACAACAAGTTGCATCAGGTAGGTCCAAGTACAGCTCTACACAACCCACCAAATACTTTACCAACAACTACTATAAAACATTGCAAACATTACATAAAACTTTATGCAAAGCTTACCAAAGCAGCGTTTGCTTTGGAAATAATTGCTGCTTTTGCTGTGTGTGAAAGATGCATGTTCTGCTCAATCTTAAATGATGCAGCAGTTAAATTGCATTAAATGCATTAAAATATATAAGTAATACGGGCCCCTTTTCAGGGTTAAATCTGAGGTCGTGTTCATTTCCAGGTCATTTTGAGAATTAGACAAATTTTTGGATTGATCGACTTTGGAACTGCCATGGCCAACTATTATAGGAAATCATTACATTCAAATGAAGACTGTCTTAATGATTGTAAACATGACAGAGAGACATTAAGAGGTTATTAAGTGAACCAAAGGGTATTGTGATTTGTTATTCACAAATTTATGGTGAATAAGCACATAGGCATAGGGTCCGAAAGTAGAACCATAAAATGGACGAGTGACCCAAAGAATAACGAGTGGAACAATATTGCAGTGCAGCGAAGTCATAAAGGAAGAAACATCTCGAGTCAGACTGCCTAAAGCAAAACACACTAGTAAAATGAATGAGGAAAGGGGGCGGGAGCAAAAAGGCAAGGAAGCATGAGACTAATAATAGACATATCATCTGTCTCTACAATTAAATTTATATATTTTTACAAGCCAGCCAAGACAGAAATTTATTATTCATTTTACCCAAGACGTATCATTAAGTAAATTTTAATAGCCCTAATTGAAAGGGGAAAAATTAACTGTGAGCAACCAAGAATCAAAACAGTGAGGGCCCAAAATGGAATTTAGGTCTGAGTGGGTTCGCTCAAGAGGTTGATGGGTACATGGATATGCTTTGGAAGGCTGGAAGTGTACAAATGCAGGGCATTAACGGTGAGTGCAAAGGGAAAAGAGATGACCGGGGGGAAAGGAGGGAAAAGAGAGTAAAATAAGGCGGCATTCCCAGGCACTGGAGGATTGAGGGAGGCGGTGGAGGGGCCACTGTCATTGTGGGAGTGCTGAGGAGTCAGTGATAATTAGCTCAATTAGTGACAAAGGCAGTGTAATAAATACCGACTTAGTGTCTGGGTCCCTGCTGTCCTCTCCCTGCACGGCTAGTGACGCAGCCAGGGACTGATGGACAATTCATTAAACCGACAAAATACCCCACCGTCCAGGCGTGACGCTGCGAGTTAGCCCCCTACTGGCCTGTCCCATTGTTCTAATTGTCTGGGTTGGAGTCGCTTTCTGGCCCCCTTCTCCTTACCCCCTCCTTCACTCTCTCCTTTCACAAAAACCCAAGGAGTTAATGCCCCTACCTAACTCCGTAAGTAGGTGATCGGCAGGTTTGGGAGGGGAAAAAAATGGAAAGAGTTTCTTGGAGGGAGGGTTTGGGGGGTGGGTTTCTTGGTGGGATTAGGGTCCGAGGGTTGCCTGGGAGTGCAGAGAGCGGCCCTGATCGGAATGTCAGAGAGATGAGTCCAGAAGCTCGGATACAGGACAAAGCGAGAGTTAATTAGGAAAGATTGAAGGGGCTGGCGACAATGGGCCGCCACCCGAGTCGAGATGAAATTGCTTCCGCGGATTATTGGGGAGAGAGTGTGTGGGTTGCGGGTCTGTGTGTATGTGTGTGTATGTGTGTGTGAGGGGATAGAATGGGAGGGAGGGGTTCACGCAGGCTGGGATTGATGGCTGCCCCTCTGCTTGGGGAGCAGGGGAGCGAGGGAGGCTAACCGGCTGTTCCCACAGTCTGTTCTCCTGAAGCCACCTTTGACACACAGGCCTGCCAGGCGGCAAGCAGGGAGGGTGGCTGGGAATGTGGTGAACAGCAACACAAAACAACATGCAAGACCTCGAAAAAAGCTGAAATTCATCATCTCTCAGGCTCCAAAGAGTGCTGTGAGACAAGAGGAGAAGGATGGAGAACGAGGGAGAAGAGGAAGAAAGATTACGACAAAACCAATGGAGATACTGCTGAAAAAAAGGAAAGGGGTACCAGAAAAATGCTATTTGTTTATGTGTATTCTGTTTTGACTGAGGAGATCTACTAATTCCCAGTTCTCTTTGCTGGATGACTCGATCCTTTTTCCATTTCTAACAATAAATGCCTTAATTTAATAAGTGCCTCACAAAGTCTCTAAAGAGTCTTTAACTTGAGAAGCAACTGAACCCACAAATTTAGGGCCAGCAGTGGTTTGAAGCTAATTGAATAACTGCACAAATTAAGTCACTTGATATTTGTCCAAGACAAAACCACACGCTGGATTGAGTAAGATGTTGACTGAGTGAGACATTTTTTTTTTTCTTTTCAAAAGAGCATATTCTCTCCACTGCTACTTCTGGAGGAGCTCCTTCAGCTTTTTCGAGAAAGGGCTCAAGCAGAGCCGTATAGTAAACAGGTCAATTACGGTGGGTCTTTTGGTGGAGAAGATGATATACTGACCCTCACCCTCCACCATCCTCAAAAAAAAATCATAACATGGTCGGAGGTTCTTATTAAAATTCCTATAAAATTGTTGAAGATTGTTTTCCCTGGTGAGGCACAGGGCCTGCGGAGGAGTTTAGGGGCAGGGGCCGCTGAAGAAAATGGGCCAAAGAGGGTGTGTGGAATGCGCCCACACTTTGGGTCACCCCACTGAATAGCATACACACTGCACAGTGGTCAGAGAGGCTATGAGCACAAGTGTGGGGGTACTTGGGTTTAGTGAGGCTAGCCTATCCTCCTGAGGCCCCGTGGTAAAATGCAAAACCCTGGACACAGCAAGATGCAAAACCTTACATTCTGTTGTTTCGCCCTTCCGGGAAGAGCAATTTCAGTAGCACAGTGTGCTCTGGATTATGTTCGCAAGTGAGAGATAATTAGGAGGTGTGCAAGTGTGGTGCTTTTCCGTGGACCACGGGGAGTGCCCAGGCACGGCAGCTGGGCAATAGGCCGGGTCCAGGAGATTTGAACCCTGAAGACTGCCTGACCCTCTCAGCAGATGGTGGCTCCAAAGAAACTGCCGCTTCTCATTACAATGGCTTGCCCTTCTAACATCTCCATCCTTCTCTCTAACTCCAGCCATGTCACAGAGGAACATGCAACACTCGTGGTAGGCATGACAATGCACTCAAATAATGGCATTCAATAATAACAGAAAGGATAAATGCCTGTTCTTGTTTGGGCTGCTGAAAATTCATAAATCAAATTGTGTTTTAGCACTTAGCACTTTCTTCAGTATCCAGCTTCGGTGCCTTGAAATAAACTACAGACTGCATCTCCATTCAAATTTCGGTCTAATACTAGGCCTGATCTCTGCGGAAAAAAATCTAACTGAAAAGACATTATGTGTATTTCTTTGTAATTTTCAGAACCTAAAATCTCCATTTTTGTCATTTTATACAGAATTTTAAATGCAACAGCTCTCCTCTTCACTGTATCAAAATTGTACAAACGATCCAAAAGAACAGGTCCATGACTTAATATCTCGCTACATTAAATTACACTGAAAACGTGTTTTTCCTTTTCCTGAATAGTGACTATTTTGAGATCCGTTACTATGAGTGAAAAGCCTTACAGCCTATAAATCCCACCTGTATCATAATGAACAGTTCTATTGATGTCCCTATGGAATTGCGTGTCAGCCATAAGCTACGTTGATGGCAGGCTGTTTGAATAAAAAAAACAACAAAAAAAAACTTTGATGCCCATTTGAAGCGCAGGTCGCACATGAATAAGTTTGACCTTGTATGTAGCAGTTCTATAACAACTCCTTCAGCAAAGAGCCCTGTCACAGAGCAGCCACTGCTGTTTTCCAAGTGTAACACCTAACGTAAAGCTGCTACTCATATTCACAGTCCCCATGTTGCATCCAAGCCATTAGGAATACCTAAAGAAACGCAGCATAAAGTTTTCATATTATTGGCTGAACCAATGGAAATCACATTAGTTAAGCTGATTTCTAATTAAGTTGATTTAACTGAACATGCTATGGCTTCAGTCCAGCTGCTGAAGGCCTGATCAAGGGGACATCTCGCCTGCCTGCATCCATTTGGATGCCATTAAAAAAAAGTTATTTTGACACATTTTTTCCTTTTACCATTTTAAAAGTGTTGACTCTGCTGACCGCAGTCACAACTATCAATGAACTAAGAGTAGCTTTCCAAGTAATATAGTTTTGAGAAATAATTAGAGAATACATGGTGTACTACACTACACTATACTGCACACTACACAGTTCTATTTTATGCAATATAGTAATACACAAGTACTACACAATGTGGTAGATTTAAAGATTTAAAGCATTCTTTCCTCACTGACAGAGTGTGCTGCTCCTTGTTCAATGACAGATTGTTGTAAAATGTGCTTGAGCCACAGGATTCCCATCACTGCTGAATGTGCTGGTCATGGCAGGAAACTCTAAGAAGATTCTGGATTTCAGTCCACATGGTATAAAAGGTGAACAAAGAATCTAAGGCAAAACTTTGCCAAAGGCCCAATTCATTGCCATTATGACAGAGAGCTGGACTCTGTTATAGTAACCACACACTACTTTGCTGATGGGGAATGGTGGAATGGGGGAAAAAAAGAAAAAACCCAGGTATGATCCATTTATTAAACAAATTCTATGAAGCAACTGGCTGATGTGCTGAAAAAGGCTGTTTCCAGAGGAAATGTCATCATTCTTGCACCAAAATGAAATAAATTTTAATGTGCCCCCATTGGCAAGAATTATGTAAAAGATGCAGCATTTTTTTTTACTTCTGGCTAAAATCATTACTATGCACTAAGCTACATACTATAATATACTGTACTGTAATGTACTATAGTAGACTATGTGTTATACTATGCATGATATAATCCTATCTTAACCTGTCCTATCCAATCACATGCCATATAAACCATACTTTACTAAACTATACTGTTTGATACTTTATTTGGTACTTTACTATACTGCTTAGAATCATACTAAGCAGTATACTATACTGTGCTGTACTGTACTGTTATATAAACTGTGTACTATTTAATATGTGCCTAGACTATGCTGTACTAAGTTATATTATAGTGTGCTATATTGTGTTACACTCATTACTACACTGTTCTTTTCTATACAAGATACTACACTAAATACTTGCTATACATTACTTGCTATACATTGCTACAGAGGCTCCGAATAGAGGCATTGTAAGGAAAAATATAATCATAAAAAAGTTACTAGTTGCATAGAGAATTTCAAGCTTAAAAAATGCTTCATGTCCAAATAATTTTCTGTAACCTTACAACTGCAGTCAAAAAGTTTTCATCAAAAACATCTCAGTAAATAATACCACATGACGCTAGCAAGCAATGGGCAGGAACGAGAGAGAGAAACACAGACAGACAGACAGAGAGAGAGAGAGAGAGAGAGAGAGAGAGAGAGAGAGAGAATTAATTTTCATTCATTGCATTGAGTCAACATCGCCCAAACACTCAGGGGTCCAGCAATTCTAAAAGTGCTGCTTTCCTGTGGATATGTTTGCTGTGTGTAAGAATGTGGACAGACCACTGGACCACACAGGGCAATCAGACGATGTCTGTGGCTTCCCCCTCAGCACCCTGAGGACTACTCAGCTGTTCCATTTCGATGGCTGAATGGTGTATGTGTGGAGCTCTGTTTTCTTGCTTGAATGTGTGTAAAGGTGTGTGTGTGTGTGTGTGTGTGTGTGTGTGTGTGGACTTGTGGTTAGTGGTATAATTTACACCGCAATATCAGCCCCCTCCCCACACATTAAAGGACCACGACCTCTTGATTTCTCTAGTGGGGTGACAGGCTGTTCTCATTTGGCCTGCGTTTCACCCAGACTAAATCATTTTCTGCAACCACATAACTGAAAACATTAAGCTCTCAACTAACACATCTCAGTAATTTATACTGTATGTCGTGTTCTGGCGACCTCAGCTTGCTGCTGCATTGCAAAGCCTTAGATACAACCCCACCTTCACAGGAATCCATTTTCTGCTTTTGTGCAGATTATTAGTATCGGACTCAACTATAATCCCATCACAAAGGTTAGATTTAGGGCTTTTTAAACATTTGTTAATGTTACCTACAAAAATTTGTCTGTACCACAATGAATAATCCTATTGCTTTCTCATTTCATCTCACTGGCCTCTAAAAGAGTGTTAAGTCATGAGTGTTTTTTGTTCTTTTAGTTTGTAATTTACTTTGTAATCATTGTCTGGGGTTCTTATCCAGGCTATAGTCCCACTTTAAAAAATGCTTGTAGTAAACTTGTAACTATTAAATCTCCTCAAAGGATCGCAAGATAATCAAATAAAAAAGCAGATTATTAATACATCACGAATTGCACAAGTTCTCAGTTTACAGGACACAGTGCATGTGTGAGCTTCTTATCTAGCATGGTCTTAGGATTGATTCTGAGTGATTCTAGAGTACTAAGTGAACTCCTGAAGACCAAGAAAACACATATTAATGATATATTGTCTACAATCACTAGAAAAATGTTTAAGACAAAAGAAAATGGTTGGTGCTGGGTTATTTGGTTTTAATTATTGACTGTTTTTACAGCAACAGTCGGCAAGTACTCAACTCTGACACATCAGCTGAGGAATGTTTATTTGCAGCAGTTTAGTAGCATAGTGGCTTACAGGAACACTGACACATTCCTGTGTCACCATCTCTCTCTCTCTCTCTCCCTCTCTCTCTCTCTCTCTCTCTACTCTCTCTCTCTGTGCATGTGTGTGTGTGTGTGCATCACTGGTATCACATTGCAACACCATCGCTGTGAATCCACCATCAGTTCAAAGGAAACTGACATATCAGTTGTTGTGTGTGAACAACTGTACAAATTATCAGACTTGGAGCCACACAAACCAAAAAAACACACCTTGTTCTAATGAAAGAGGGCACTCTAGAACAGTGAAAGAGAAGGAACATTTTGAAACAGTGATGTAATACATTTTAAAACAACAAGAAAGGGGAGCCCATTAAAAAGCAGTGAGAAAAGAGGGGAGTGCATTCTAGAACAGCAAGGGGGGGGGGGGGGGGGGGTTTACATTCTAGAACAATGAGAGAGCGAGCGCAGTCTAGAACGGATATTCTCAAAAAGCACATTCTCAAGCAGTGAAAATGGGAGAGTGGAATGAAAATGAAAGGGATGGTGAGGAACGAGAAAGAAATGTTTTACAACATGCAGGAGATCATTTACACAGGGTGCAAGAACAGTGTGAAAAGAGCAAAAGCACTCCAGAGTAATATAAATAATGAAAATGTTCTCTAAAGATGGGAATGGGGAGAGCATTCAAGTGCAGTATTGAAGGGATAGAGTACTCTAGAATATAGAGAGGCTCATTTCAAAATAGTAAAGTGAGGCATTATAGAACTGGAAGAACTGTGTGCACAATCTAGAACTGTGTACATTAAAAATGACATTCTGAAGCAGGTAGAATGGAGGCATATGTTCTTGAACTGTGTGAATTGGCGAGCAGCGAGAAAGGGGGAAGAACACTGTAGAATTGTTTGAAAGGCCATCTTTGATCAGTGAGAATTAAAAACACCTTGATTAGCATGAATGGGAGAGAATATTCAAGAACAGTGTGAGTGGTTAGGAGTCCTTAAAAGTGCTTAAGTGGTTGGGTGGAGGTTCTAGACTGTCCCCACAGTCACACACAAACACACAGGTATAGCACATGAACCCAGGCCGTAGCTATGGAGTCAGTATAAGGGGCTGTAAATCTGCCTGCATAAATTGGTAGATATTTGGGGGACACTGTGAGCGCATCTGAATATTGAGGGGGAGGACATGTCCATGAACCAAAGGTTTGCTGGGTCAGTGCGTTATGGCCTTAAATGACTTCTCTGAATGGCAGTTAAGTGAGTCCTCTACTACTTCTCACAGCAGGGGGAGGTTAGACTGTTGCCTCAACTATGCATTAACTCTGCATGAGTAGTATGTGCGTAGGAGGGAGTTTTGATTGCAAGCACCTTCTCATTGGTGCGCCTTTACTGCTGTCCCATCCATTATCCCCTCAGCATCTGGAAGCCAAGCCCAGTAAAGAACACATTTCTTTTGGCAACTGCATGCTGACTGCAAGTGACACAGAGGACAGCAAGCCACAGGAGATTCACATTCCCTCTTCCACGCATGCTGAGAGTGGTTTGCATAAGATCGCTCTCCTCCAGCAACACACACTCACATGCTTGTTTTTATGCCGTGTCAGGACATGGGGTCATACATATGTCCCATATGTGTGCTGAGCAGGGAGGGCAGCTGAGGGCACACATTAAAAAAACTAATACTCATACTAACAAGCAAACATTCCTCTGCACATGACTGGATTTTCTAGTGCACAATTAATTCATACAAATAAAACTGAAGTGGCTTGTGCAAAATTTAAGGCACATTTTATTTTTGGCTTCCCTTGTAAAACAGCAAATAAATGGCAAACATGTTCTGTCATGAAACTGTGCCCTGAAATCTGCAGAACAAAGCCATATTTCTGCTCCTCTTTAAATGATGTGCAACTGCATTTCACTTAGAAAGTGAAAGAAACAAATAATCCCAGCTTGCAGGTCCTGACATTACAGGTTACCCATATGTTTCTCCTACTGTCCCCTTTTTTCTCTCCAGAAAAGTCAGGATTCTTTTGTCCCCTATGCATGAAAACCAACACGCAGACATACACACACCCCTCAGCCACCACCCCTCTTCTGCACTGTTCAGCACACTCAGCTCTGTAATGGATTCCAGAGGCAATGCTGGACTCTTTTCACAGCTCTGTCAGCCAGCAGTACATCATTCCCATGTCTGCCTCTGCACAGTGACACACTCCGCACAGGCCACCGCCACTCTGTCAGGAAGCAGGGCTTCTTCCTGACTGGCTGCTGAAAACAGACAGTGTGTTAATGGAGCTTGAACCTGCTAAAAACATCAACCTCTTCCCCATCTGCTTTCCTCCATCAAACTCCATTGAACTGCTCTCTTCTCCAACCAGTGCTGCTGATGATCTCCCCAAAGCCGGACATCTGCTGACACCTGCTGGACTGAACTTACTAGTGACATTTTCTTCACAGGACATTCTGAGGAAAACCAGCTCTAAACGAGATTTTTTTTTTTCTTTTTCATTTTTGTGTTTATTGAGCCAGATATCTTTATTGTTATCATTATTGTTGTTGTTAATAATTAACAAAAAAATATAATAAAATCATATAATTAAAAATGATATAATATTAATAATAACATAACAACAACAATACTACCACTACTTATAATAATAATTAAATGTTACATTTCAGAGTTTGCCCATTTGTTTTCATATATAAAGCATTTCGGGAGAATTTATAAAATAATTCAAAATAGCTATATGAAGACAGCATTCGATTAGATTTCCACACATTCTTCACATATCAATTTGGCGGTTAAAATGGAGAAAAAAGCAAGTTAATATATGTTACATTTTTTAATATTAAAATAAATCAAATCCATAAAAGCAGTTTTCAAGCAGAGACTTTTATTTTGTCCGCCGGAAGAAACTTTATAATCGCCCTCGTTAGACTTCCGGTCCTCTCGCTTGCCCCTCTGTGAAGATGGTGAGTGTGTTTATCGGCGGAGAGGCTGTTTTAAAGCGTTTGCTGCTCCGTTTCGGATGATTTAAAAACCCGACTTCCTCTCTGGGTTAATACCGAAGTAAATTTGGAGCGAGACCTCTCCTCTTCTACCGGATAAAGCGGTTGTTTGTGCTTCATAGGGACATTTGTTTCCACCCTGATCCAGAGCCCCATGCTCTCCTGAGCATCTAAATCCGTCATGTTCTCTCTGAACTCCCAGTTCAACCAGTGTGTTGACTCTCGTGGGCTTTATAGTCACAGTTTCTGTCAGATGTATGTTTGAACAAACTGAATAAGAATTTTAAATCCAGGAAGCACGCGTTTATGATCGGCAAATTCTTACCTTCTGCTGGAGTTTTACATGCAGTTTTTTTTTACTACTTGATTCTCACTTCCCAAATAAGCACGTTTAAGTTTCTTCTATTAACCTTTTTTTTCCCTAAAAAAGGGGCAGTGGTGCCCTAGTGGTTAGGGACTTGAGTCCCGGACCAGTGGGTTACCCTGAGCTACCCTTGAGCAAGGTACTGTCCCCAACACTGCTCCCTGGATGTAAGGTTGCACCCTACTATGCTTGGGGTGTGGATAGTTAAATGTAGAGGAAGAATTTCAGCTTGTTCCGGTGTTGTTGTCTTCATTGACCATCACTTTCATTTCATATTGCAAGATCTGAACTTATTTCAGCAGCAAAGTGTTCATTTCTGCATATCAGGTTTTTTTTACTTGTGAGATTTTTTTTTTTAGTAGAGGTGATAAAACTATGCTGTTGGAAGCAGCTTGTAGGTTTTGTTTTAGAGTAAAGTATTACCTCTACCCTAATCTCTGTGCTTAATTGTTCCTCAGACCAAGAAAAGGAGGAACAACGGTCGAGCTAAGAAGGGACGTGGCCATGTCCAGCCAATCCGCTGCACCAACTGTGCCCGCTGTGTGCCCAAGGACAAGGCCATCAAGAAGTTTGTCATCAGGAATATTGTGGAGGCCGCCGCTGTGAGGGACATCTCTGAGGCCAGCGTGTTTGATTGTAAGAGATTATGTACATGATGTTATGTAAAGATATCTAATAGATTTTTTTTGGATTCTGATGTGATTTGCATTTTGTAGGAGGCATATGCAAGTTCCTTTGCAGAGCTCTTATTTTGTAAACTTTCTGGAACTTTCTAGCCCTCTAACACAAATCCCCAGATGTCTAGTTTTAATCGTTAGAAAGGGTTTTCAGAGTAGACAGTAATCAAGTAGTGATTTTGAAAGTTCTGAGTTCTTTAGCAATTATTTTAAAACTAGCCATGTGCTCATTAATTCTAGTGTGTTGGAACAGTGTTGACTGTCTTGGTCTCTCTTTGCAGCGTATGTTTTGCCAAAGCTGTATGTTAAGCTCCATTACTGTGTGAGCTGTGCCATTCACAGCAAAGTGGTGAGGAACCGGTCACGAGAGGCAAGGAAAGACCGCCGACCGCCACCCCGTTTCAGACCCAGTGTAAGTTTAACATTCATGCTGCTTGCTTTGGACACCTTGGACTGCCTTTTGCTTTGCAAGGCGTTTCATATCTTATGATTCCATGTAATGCATTAAGTGTAACGGGTGTTTTATTATAAACTGATTCAGATGTCCTTTTTCATTTTAGGGTGCTGCCCCAAGACCTCCTCCTAAAACTATGTGATTTGGATGATTTCTTTCATTACAAAAAATAAACATCTCTTCAGACAATTTTGACTACTTCTTTAGCAGGTGCTTCTAGTGGATCAACATTTATCTGAGCCTACCCTCTGACAAGCCGCTACATACAGATATTCAAACTTGAAGAATGTTTTAGAAAGCAGGAAGAAAAGCTTTTGCATCATACAAGCAGAATCAAGGAATATCTTTAGCATTGTTGGAACATTTTGACTTGGCAGCCAAGAAACCTTGATGCTTGTCAGATTCTGTTTTCCTGGATGTTGTGCATATTTCAAACAAAAAGCTTCCAGTATTCGACAGTGATGAATGTGCTGTCTGAGCACATTTGAATATGCATGAAGGTATGAAACCAGCATTCCTAATTTTATTTTTCAATCCTGTTTTGAAAAACATTGATTTGCATTAAGACTTAAAATGAATTCTGATGAATGCTATTTTAATGTTACATAAAATACTTAATTTCACAATTTGTTCAAAGATGAACATTCTTATAACGAATGCTTGTGAACAGAACATGTGAACAAAGGGAAAAGATTGAAGTTCTTACAGATTATAAAATGATCTCTAAAGAGGTTAATCCAGGAGCATGTAGACGGACTGACAACACACGAGGCAAATAGCTGAGATGTTTAAGTGGACAGGAGATACAACAAATTACTTTATTGGACATGAAAAATTACTTCAACTGAAAGTTGGGTTACACTCCTTAAAAACAAACTCAAACAATACCTCTTGAAACCAACATACCTTTTTAAAGAACATGAGGCAGTTTCTTCATATTTTAACAAATTTGAGGTAAAGAGTTTTTCTTTGTCATATACATATTTTTTTTTCTTTTCTTTTCTCACAAAGCCTTTAAAAACATTGAACCCAGGAGAAAGCCTGCAAGTATAAAAGGGAACTTGATCCCTGCCTCACCAAAGGCGCTCAGTCTCTCTTGCTGCTCGTAATGGTCACTTCACAGTTCATTTAAAAATATTAATTTAAGTTAATCACACATGGGGTTTGGGGGGAAACAAACCTTGGAGAGAAAACAGTGAGGTTGGGGTGGAGGAAATAGGGAAAATTTGCAGCTAATATTTTACAAGCTGAAGAGTTCCAGATTTCCAGCAAACAAATAAGCACACATGCTACCTTCTCACTCATACATACCATATAACTATTTACAAGTTCTTTTCAACCATTAAGTGCATCATTAAGTATATATTTGATTTTTTTTTTTAAATAACTTCAAGTAAATTTGTTATGTCTATGATAGAAGAATGTGAATTCTCTTCAGCTATGAAGGGTGCAAAGCTATTGACTTAACATTGATAAAGGAAATACTGGTTTTGGTCTCATTTTTAGTCTAATGCTGAAATCATTCACACTGTAGGCCTTCGCTTGTGTGAACTCCCAAGCGCACGCAAGAGGTTTCCGGATGCATTTCAGCAGGCGATAGCTAGAACACTAGATCAGTGGCTCACATGTAAGCAGGTTTGGGAAATAGCTGACCACCTTCACAAAGGCTGAGTGACAAACATGCTACAATATCTAAGTATCTGTAAGGACTGTCCACTTCAGAAAAGGTGGTAATAAACAAACTTCGAAAAAGCTCAGATAATTTCAAAATTCGTTCATTGGTGCTTTAGTTTTCTTTCGTGTTTGTCTCAAATTGTGCAAGAGAGGACTAAAACAGGCCACGATATCTTGGCAGGATGGTACAAAAGTTTGCCACAATAATTCCATTCTTTTCCCTCAACTCGAGCAGCAATCCATAATTGTTAAGTGTACCTTGATACATGAACTCATACGTGACATGTTCACACAGGACAAGCGTACAAGATAACAAGTCCAATATCAAGGGCAGAAGCCACACAAACAACCAAGCACCAAGTTTACAACACAAGGAAAATTTTTTCTGATCTGAAACCTTTTTGTGACAATGACCCTTTCTTTAGGAAAATAGTATTTATAGAACTTTTAAAAACACACTGTTTATCTGATCATTATAACCTACATAATTCTTGTATCAAATTGTTACTTATTTTCCCTAAATAGCATTTTATCAGAAATCAGTGCAATAGAGCAATATCAGAAAACAAAAGAATGTTCCAAAGCTCAGTCACCAGTAAGTACTGTAGGATCCCCTAAAGCCTTTTAATAACAGCCCACCCCCAGAGCCCACCCGACAGCCCCAGCGAAACACTCACATTTAAGCAGAGAGTTAGAAAAGTGCAAACCTCCTACGAGGAAACAACCCCTTCCCGCCCTTCGTCAGAGTCACAGAAAGCATTGTGGGTCTTTGTTTGATCTGCACCAGCACGTTAAGGCTCCTTTCACTGCTCTGTAATCTACACCAGTTTGCAACTGCCTTTAACAGCCCAGTTCTGATAAACTCCTAAAGAGTCAATGTACCGTATATTAACTGAAGCTAGAACTATTTCATCTTGATCAACAAATTCATTGCACAGGCTGGATATAAGGGGAACTTCATACTGCAAAAATGATACAAAAACCCCTCTGTAGTCCTGAAGATTTTTCAATAAACTTCATCATCGCCACTGAGGTGAGGTCCATCTAGGTAAAAACAACAATCAAGATCTGAGGCACGAGGAAACCAGCAAGTCCAAGAACGTGACCCGTAGGTTTTCCACAGCACACTCAAAAACTAAGGCAAAAAATTTCAAGTTAATTTCCACTTAAATAAGACATTTAACATACACTTTAATACACTGTTTTAGAAGGAAAAAAATAAAGTTATCCAAGGCTTGCCCTAATTTTAAATCCTCCTTGACTTGAGTGCCATGCGGTCTCTCTTGTAAAGAGTGCTGTGGTTACGCCATTGGCAATAGGATGTACCGTGCCACTGGTAACCATCAGCACACAACAGCAATTCAACAACTAGCAAATACAGGGTGATATAAAGCAACTGATTAAGGCAATACGTGTGTGTGCTCCGTTTGTATGGCTAACATGCAGATGTCCTCTTTCTCCTAGCCCTAAAGAGGACTGCAGCTCATCTGGCTGCTTAATGTTTTTCCTTTAGTCCCCTGCATCCTCCCTGAGTCCTCCAAACTCCACAGCCCCTCAGAACTACTGTGAAAAGAGTTCAAACACAAAGTCTCTAGGCTTTAAATTATACTAGAACTGTGGCTCGCACTCAGCAGCAACCTTTTATGTTTCTTTTTCAGTCACTATCTCACACACATTCTCACAAATTCACTCTCACAAACTAACACGGACTGTGTGGAAATGCTGCTGGCAAGATTTCATTGGCCTTGCCTTCTGATGCAGCATGCTCAAGCACCAAGTTTCTCTAACTAATCAAGAAAAGGTAAACCCCACTGAAGAAAGGCACTTCTAAAGCAAAACAGCTGCGTCTTGCCAAATGAACTGATTTGGGAGTGCAATAAGATGTTGGAATTAGTTCCCTCTGTTCAAACTTCATTTTTCTCCATTGGATTTCTCAAAGCACTAAGCTAGACTCTCACCCAGCATCTCTGGTTTGTGCCTTTGCAAGTTAGCCTTCAACGGGAAAGCATGGTTTCCACTTTAACAGTAAAAGCAAGTGCTTGTTTGTCCTATCCCCCCAAATAATCTGGTGCAGACCAAACTGGACTCCCAGTCATCTCAAAGCAGCATACATCTCTCCGTCAGTACTCTCCCAATTTCAAAAAACCCGTCCCACCCGCAGACCAGCCCTTCCATCCCTTCTTCTTTCTCTGACTCAGCCTACTTGGTGTTCCCCGCGGACGATGTGCGAGGAAAACTCATAGCGGTCCTTGCTGCGATGGCCACAGATGTTGCACTCAAAGGGCTGGCGAAAGCCATGGCAGCCCATGTGGATGGTGAACATGACGTGGTCCAGGAAGAAGATGCGGCAGTGCTCGCAGCGAAAGGAGCGCACTGGCCGACCATCGCCATCCACCACCTGCATGGCCTCCCTTGAGGTGGGTGGGGACCGTGGGCTGCCTTTAGCCAGGACTGTCGGTAAACCCCCTGGAACACCCCTCTCCCTCTCAACCTCCAGGTCTGTTTCTTTGGCGTGACTGGGGCTGTGCCTTTCTCGGCCACGGTGGTTGGAGCTGGCAGGGGGGATGCTGGCCACTATGCACTGCTCCTCTGCCATGCTCTCGTTGTCCGTGGAGTCCTGGCAGCCGTTGCTAGGTGAGGCAGCGTGGCTGCGGCCTGAAGGCGTGTCTTCGTGGCCCTCACCTGCCTCCCGTCCAGGCAGGCCCATGGATACACCACCTCCACAGTTTAGGCGCTGGCCCAGGGGCGTGATGTGGGGGTAGACTGAGCTGATGACAGGAGTGAACTCTGACATGCAAGTTGAGTGAGGAGGAGGCAGCCGCATGGTGCGTGGAGAATCCATGTCTTCCCCTCCTCCTCGAGGTCCACAGAGGTAACGGCTTCCTACGGCCACTAAAGCAGCAGGGTCACCTCCGGTGTGCGAACCCAGCACGTCCCCCCGCTCTTTCTCAGGGCTAGAGCTGAGTTCATAAGGTGCATCGGACATGTTAAGTCGCATGTGCTTTTCCCCTACACAGACAGGATCATGGAAACATGCAAACCCATGTGTCATCACTTTACAGCAGTACAATATAAACAAAACATTACTCCGGTTACTTTTCTGTACATTGAAGTTATGTTAGGCCATGTGCTAGACTGGCGAAATATGAAAGAACAATTATGGGCATGCATTATATTGGCCAGAAAATATTCACACCATAACTGCTTTCATTTGTCAAAACACCCACATAACACTCAACAGGAACCTTCAGACTGGTCAGGATGTTCCCAGGACACAAAATGCTAGAGTGGCTTTCTGTGTTGTCAACATTGACTAACAATAGAGAGCACCTCATGTCAAACTCTCAGTCAGAAACACTTACACTTACCCAGAAACTTCTGAGGTGTGGACCTTTTTCTTTTAGTGATGCTGTTAGCCACCCGTTCAATGAAAGTCATCTTTTCTGAAGAGGGCTGGATCAGAGCATCAGGAATCACATCCATGTTACGAGACTCCTCACCTGCACAAAGGACAGCCACAAAAACAATGTGCATAGATAGACACACACAATCAACCACAAGTCAGTTCAGTAGAGGTGTTGAGTTACCGTGTGCAGACTGAGTGCTGTGTGCCGGCTGATGGTCCAAACTCTGAAGGTAGCTGTGGCAGCGCTCCCGGTGTTCCTCCAGTGTGCTCTGCTGTTTGTAGCTACGACCACAGTAACTGCACTTATAAGGTTTCCCAACTGTTGGAGAAGAAACTGAAATAGTCCAGAACATTTATTAGGGGGGGGGAAAAATGGTATATCAAGGCTAAACAAGAGAAAAGAGAAATAAAAAAAAAAAAATCCCAAGGGACTAATTTGTCTTTCCTGAAAAAGAACATTACTCCACAAACACGTGTTAAAAGAATGTAGATTCTATTTATAGACTGTGTGCACATCCCCTTACAAATGAAAAGGAGAAATGCCTCAAGTTTAATTTTCAAAGACTTCTTCCCATGGCTAACTACCATTTCTTAGCTATATTCCTAGGCCTGGACAAGGTTAATTACACTTTCACTCCATGCATTTCTTAGTTTCAGCTCCTAAATTATGAGCGAAATTCTGGGGGATTAAATTTGTATTTAATTTCCAAAGATCAGGTTTTTGGTAATTATCAGGTTTTACTGAAAAGCTGCTGCACACATTTTACAAATCCATCTAATAGGTGTCTGAGTTTTTGAGAGGATTTTTATGTTCCATTGAATGAAATCGCAACAATGGCTTTATAACGTTTCCAGTGAAAAACGAATGTCCCCGTTTTCAGAATTTCCCAAAATGATATGAAGGTTACAAAGAGATTTCTCGTTAATGACATTTCAGAAGAAAAAAAAAAAAAAAAAAAAAAAAGATAAACTTGCTAACCGCGAGGTCTACATGCAGGAGAAATTTACGTCATTTCGGAGAACTCCGACTTTTAGCAGTCATTTCTCTGAACAATTGTTCTCTCATTCAAAGGAGTGGTAAGAAAGCTACCGCACCCTGACGCTTGACATTAGAACAGGTGAACAACCATCCACATTTTGAAAACATAAGCAGGATATCCTGTTTTCATAATTTTCTAAATGTCACACCTTGAGCATGTGGGGGGTCATTTGTCATTTAGTCTTTCAGGCTTTATGTGCAAATATATTAATAATGATGATAATAATAATATAATAATAATAATAATAATAGTATTCACTTACAGCTCAACCTACACTATACATATAAAAGTCTGCGGGTACCTTCTCAACCAACGTCTCTTACACTAACCTTGGATATACTGGAACATTGCAATGAATATCTGATGACAACAACATTAAGGAGTTTCTAAACCAAAAACGCTACTCCACCACATTTCCAAAAAGCATTGAAGCTCAACAACTGCAGAGAAAACAGTTTCATTGCTTCAAAGCCCATGCTGGGGGGTTTCACACCTCTAGCTGATGCTTGGCACTGGGTTTGGTGACTTTAAGCTCGTCTCTGGCCATGCTTTTCATTAACTAATTAGAAGAAGTGTCTGGACACTTTTCCATGTACAGTGTGTTAACTAGGCATTTTATCTGCATTACTAATTATAATAAATAATAATAATAATAATAATAATAATAATAATAATAATAATGACGGCAGTGCCAGTGGTCTAGTGGTAGGGTGCTTGCCTGTGGACCTATGGCTCAAGAGGTCCCAGGTTCAAATCCAACCTCTGGGTCCCTGAGCAAGACCCTTAACCCTGAGTGTCTCCAGGGGGACTGTCCCTGTAACTAGGACATGGAAGTCGCCCTGGAGAAGAGCGTCTGCTAAATGCCGCAAATGTAAATGTAATTAACGTTACTTAAAGCTGTGGACTTTTTAGTAAAAACCTTTTTCAAGCAAGAAGTCAGTTCTGCATTTTAACATAGCCCCCACATTACTGCAAACACTATAGATTATATTCAGTGTTACATACATCCCACACACCATTTCTACAATTCCTAAACCACCTGCAATTATCTATTCTGTGTTTTCTGTTTCTTGCCTCTGCCAACTGCATTTACTCACCAGAGTGGGTGCGGAGGTGACCTGTTAGTGCGTCACGCCGAC